>JACGTJ010019669.1:0-12770 GCA_014858695.1 Chrysomya rufifacies | reverse complement strand
TTTAGTTCTAGTTCAGTTCTAGTTCAGTTCTAACTCAGTTCTGGTTCAGATCTAATTTTGTTCTAGTGTAGTTCAATATTGAGAAAATTCCTTTTGCCTTTGTATTCATACATACTGAATATTTGTGGTAAAATTTACATAATTTGATTTTACTTTTAATTGATATTTTAATTTTCTATATGTTTAACATGCTTTTAGGAGTTATTTACAAATTAATCTATAAATAGCACAAATTATCTAAAAATATTTGAGCCCAAACATTAGTTTATTTAAATATATTTAAAAATAATGGTTTTTACTTTTAATACAAAAACTATTTGCTATAACAATTTTCTTATCAAAATTTTCCTTCTTCATAATTAAAATTTAGTCTTTTTAACTTTTATTGGCATTTCAGAGTATTAATATATGCAAAAAAATAAATTATTTAAATTTTCTAGGTATGGGTTGTTCAACCATGCAAAAAGAAAACAAATTTCATATTATCAATTTTAGAAATTTATGTCAAAGGTTTTTGTGTAAACAAAAAATACATAGAATTTGAAAATCGTTTTTGTTTAGTTTGATGACTTTTTGGCTTAAATCGCATTTTCGTTTGTTATAATAAAAATTTAGCAAAGATAACCTTAAATAAATTTTATAAAACCAACAAATGAATGAAAATAGACAAAAAATTACAAAATATTAAATAAATTCCTATAAAGAAAACTCATTTTATGTTAAAAATAACAATTTTTTTAGCAAAATTCAATTGATGCAAACGACCTTGTTAACACACATACTTGTTGGTATATGTCTGTGTACTTAGTTATGCTTAGTTTCTTAAGGTTTTAATGTGTGTTGCGGTAAACGAAAAATATCTAAACTAAGAATTCCTAAGAAAATGAAAATAAAAAGCAATATTGTTTATTTTTTAGGCCTACAAAAAAATAACACTAACTTATAGTAAGAAGTTTGATATTAAACAAGAAAATAAATGAAACATACATCCTCATATACACACTTACAAGACGAGCAAAATACAACTAAATACTTTTAGTTAAAAAACATGTAAAGAATAGTGTGATCCTATATCTTTGTTCCCTAAAAGCATATTAGAATTTTCAGCCAGAAAATACAAGTTAAAACTTAAAAAAAAAAATTGTATACAAAGGAAAAGCTAAAACTTAAACATTGTTACATATTTAAAGAAGAATGGAAATACATACATATAACTATAAATTAAGCATTATAATGAAAACAAACGTAAACGCAATAGACACACACACAAACTAATGTTATTCTTAGTTGCACAAACACTCTCTCTTACACACACACACACACAAACCAACAAATTCATAGCTAAATTTGTAATAATATGAGAATATGGAGTACGTTTGTATGTGTATATCATAAAAGTCTATTATCATAGCAATATTAAGGATTCCAAAAGCTTAACCATACATTCTTAATGTATAAACATACTTTTGTATATACAAACATGTATTTCAGAAAAAAAGAAAAAACTTCTTAAAGGCATCAACTGCGGCATATAAAATAGAATTACATTTAAAACGCTTGACATGCTCAACACAAATACAATCAAATCTAAATAAGCAGATATGTTTTTGTGAGTGCGTGTATAATACATAAGGATGGTCCTGTTCTAATTCTGTTCCAGTTTAGTTGGGTTCTAGTTCAGTTCTTATTCAGTTCTATTTCGGTTCTCACTCAATTTTAGTTCAATTTCACTTCTAGTCCTGTTTATATCTATTTGACTTCGAAATATTGTTTTAATTTCCTGACCAAAACTTAAGAAAAAATTTCAATATTTTAGCATCCTACTAATATATCGACAAACACACTTTAGAATTCTAGCGGTGGAATGTGTTTTTTAAGTAATTCCGGCTTCTTACAGTATTTCCTAATAATAAGAATTACGAAAAAAGTGGAAATAGAAAAAAAAATAGGAAACTAAACAGGAAAAACGTAAGAAAAACAAACTGCCGCAAAAATTTGCTATCAAAACACATAGAACAAACATATAGATGTATAAACATATATGAGTACCTACTTTTACTTAAATGCTTGTAAAGAAATATATTAAATTGTAGATGATAATACTGATGATAATGTTAACTGATCAGTTATATTTATCCACATACATATACATATACAATAATAATAATATTTTCCTTTTAGTTACTATTGCGCACACTAACACACATTTAAACATAGATAATATAAAGATATATAAATGTATAAAAAGGAAACGGAAGAAATGCTTTTGCTGTTTTTAACCTTAAACTAAAACAAACATGAAAATTACATTTTTACATTTACAAACACAATTACACATACTACATACACAGACACAAGACATTTATAATAACATGTTACTTTAGCCAAGTAGTAACTAAATGAGAAAAAATGTATAAAGGAGATGTTTTACTTAAACTGAGATATAAAAGATTTTAAATAAGAAGAAAATGAAAATGTTGTGTAAACGTATGAAAATGTTTGAAATAAAAACATACCACAAATAAGACTGAAACTTAAAGAGGCCTTAAATATTTCTTTTATTCCTCTGTTCTTCTACAATTTTGATTTTGCTACAATTTAATCTAACAGTTTTTTTTTTTTATTTCGAAAGGAGGAGAAGGTATGCCGGGTGAAAACGCTTGTTTTACAAAATTAAATTTAGCAAATATAAAATTTTTTTCTTTAGAATTTGCGTAAAAGTTCTAGGATACTTCTTAAAACCCCTTCAATTTTTGTGGAAAAATAATTTATTATATCCCTTTGTTGTCATTTTTAAGTTGTTTTGTTTTTCTATTCCGTTTTACAATTTACTTCGAATATTTATAAAGAAAGACCATAATTCAACTACTTTTTTGACATTTTGTTATTATTTTTAACAGTCTTGTTGTATTTGTATTTGACTATTAACAATAAATCGTATTGTTTCTATGGTTAATACTTTAGACAGATGTGTCCCCAGAGGAATACCTTCCTTATTTATCAGACATTGCATACCCAGCCTGAAAGACCCCACATTTTAACAAAAAGGAAATAAATAAAATAAAAAATAAAAGTAATGCAAAAATAAAACCAAAGTGATGAGTACTGTAAGGATACATATATGTTTGTAATTTTTATATATACAAATTTACTGATAGATACTCAAAGATTGACAGATACATAGTTATATGAATGTATAGATGTGTATGTGTGCATGAGTGAGTGAATGTATGAATGAATGAATAAATGGCTGGATAACATCTTAAATGTTGTCTATGATGGCATGTTAACACAAAATTCAAATATAAAACAACATAATAGCATATGTATCCCATAAAAAAGAGCAAAACTATTTACTTTTTTCTTTAGATATTTCATGTATTTTTTACTTAGGCATTAGTTTAACTAAAGTTTTTATTCCATTTTTTTTTTTTTTTTTGCTTTTGTTTTTCTTTTGTAAGTGTAAAAAGCCTCATATGTTAAGATTATAGTTGATTTATCAGACGCAAAATAACAAAACAAAAATATATAGTTATAGGATTGTCCCTTATGGCGGCAAAATGTTCTAAAATCTCTAACATTTAACAAGTGTTTGGCCATATTATGTGGTCTTATGTCTGATGGATGTTTTTACAGCCACTACAATCGTTAATACCCTGTTTAACTTCAATCAAACAGATGAGTTTTATTTCCACTACCACACAATCTATCTTATTTTTGCCATCTTTTTACCTCAAATTTCTTTATACACATGACATTTTTTTCCAAGTGACTTCGGTTATTTTTATGTGTTTTTTTGGCCAACAAAGTATTATAATATATGGGTGAATGAATGACACTTTTATCTTGGTTTGCTTATTTACTTTATAAGACTTAATGAGTTCATGGGGCATACTTTTAGGGGTTAAACTGTTTTGCCTTTGTGCTTGTTTACATTTTGTAGTGAAAGAAAGAAAAAAATGTAACGTAATAGCAAAGGTGCCACATATTGTTGGTTAAGATTTTCTTTGGGTCAGTGTTTAGATATTTATATGGATGTTAGGGGCTAAGCTTATTTTGAGGAAATTAATTAAGAGAATTTTATATTTGTTAGGACATTTTTTCTCTTTTTCTGGTAAATGTGCAGTCAGTGGTTTTAATGTTTGTACTCAAACCGGAAATTACAAACCTTAAAGAGAGTGTGGGGAAATATAATACATATCTTGATTTGGAAATGAAATTAAAGATATAAATTTTTTTAAGAGCTCGGAAAGAAAATAAATTTATACATGTAAAATGTTTTAGTTTATGTTTGGTTATAAGCATTTTTTAAACTGATTTCCTCGCTTAAATTTAACTTAATTTAATTGAAATATTAAACCTATTCAGCTTTTTCAAACAATTTTTAACATATCTATTGCTCTTAAGTACTAAAAACATGTTTTGTTTGTTTCGCAGGATTCTTTAGTCAATTTGAATTATTGTTGTATATCTTAAAGTTATTTTAAAATGCATTAAAAATTAAAATAAAGTATCCTAAATTTTTGTGTTTTAGAAAATTATTTAAAATCAAAATTTATGAAAAGTACAATAGTCTCTTTTATACTAAAAACTGAATATATTTTAAAACAAATCAATTTTGGTTGAAATCGATCCATAAATCTCAATTTTATATAGAAATAAATGAAGATTCTTATAAAGATTTAAACTAAAATATCGAAAAATTAAATAAAATTGAAGAAAGGAAGTTAAATTGTCTCGGAAACTAAAGTAAACTAAGGAAAAATCACACACACACACATAGAGCTATGAACTTTTGACAGCAAGTTTGTTTAATTTTTGAATAATTCTCTGAAAAAGAAAAAAACCACCTATAAGTATGCTATAAATATGTATTTAATTTAGAGTTTAAATAGATAATACAATTATAAAGCACAAATTCAATGTATCGAAGTTGTAGAGTATATTTGAAGACAAATACTTTTCTTATGCCGTTTAACGTTTAATGTTCTTCTTTATCACACGTTTATGTGGATTTAGATTTGCTTTTGACATTATACTTAGGTTTTTAAAGCAAGACCATATCTTAGTGGTGTTTTATGGCCGGTGTGTTTGTTAAAAAATCAAAAATTATCCCTGCAATTATGCTATAGTTACTTTGTTTAAGAGATTTATATAAAATTGTGCTAAATTTTTGTGGTGTGTAATTATAGGATTTAAATTTTCTTCAATTAGTATGAATGATTAGAAATAAAATGCTATGTCTTTTTTAATTATCTCATCCCAAAATATCTTAAAATATTACGTGTAGTATGGAACTTTCAAGTGAATTTTTAAAACATCGTTTTCATATATTTATTTCTCTGAATTTTTACTTTGTATATGAAATCAAAGCAGAAAAATATATGACAGAACCATCAGTTATTCAAAAAATAGTGTTCATCAAAAATTTAATACGATATAATAAATTTATAAATTTTATTTAAAATCAAATAACAACACATTTAAAAAGGACTATGTGTAATTAATTCAGAAATATGCAATAATTTTTCTTGGGAGCTGAACGTCTTTCAGAATTTTCTAGATTCTAGCAATTCTTTCGGTTATTTGTAGATAATTAATGCAAAGAACGTATGTTTAAAACCTCATAAGAATCTTCTCATTTTCCCTTACAAGTTACAACAACAGCAATTGTCATTTGTTGTCGTGTATATGAATGTTTCCTTAACATAGGAAATTATAACAGTTTTTTTTCTGTTTGTATATGTGTGCGTGTATAAATGAGAGTTTGTCGATGAGAAATTATTTTATTTGACATGTCATAAGCTGTCAAAATCAATTCAAAATTGTGGTTATTTAAGATTTGTCATGTGTTTCATTTATGTTATTTATCAAGTTTTTTTTTTTATATATATGAAACATAAATTTTTTAATAAAGTTTTTGATCTCTTTCATTTCCTTTTAGTCATATACACAAACCATTTAAAATACTTATTTATTTATATATGAGTACACAGATTTAAAATTTGTATATATAAATATACACACACACACACACATTCATATACTGACATACATAAAACAAAAATAAACTTAAAAAAACATGTCAATTGCAAATGTCATAACAAGTTAATTAAATGTGTTTTTGTTGTTGTTTTTTTTTTTCAAACATGTTTTCTTTCTCACTCTCTTTATGATGCTGATAAACAATAATATTATTACATTATTTCAATTTGCATTGCTAATATTATACCACATAAATTGTGAAATCACAGTGTTGTAGGAAAACGAAAAAAATGTTAAAACAAAAAAAATGTTTATATTAAAAAGGATTTTATTATTATTGTTTGTTATCTATTGTGACTTTTGCTGTTTTGCTGACAAAATTTATTTCAATTCAATTTTATTTGTTTCTCCCATATTTTCATTATTTATTCTATAAAAAAATTAAATGAAAAGTAATGAACAGCAAATGCATACAACATGGAAATTTGTTATATAACCATTATAATAAAGATTTTCCGTTTTTTTTATTATTTTTTTTAATTTATTATTTTAGGCAAAATAACATTAAATGAAAATGTTTGTATTTTTATTATGTTTTAAAAACAAAAAAAATACTCAAACATACAAACAAAAAATAAATAATATTTGGCTTTCGATATGACAACAGTCGTTCATTAAATAAATATTTTTGTGCTATTGAGTTATTTTGATTACTTTTGTTTTATATAATATCGTAGGACTATAAAATGGTTTATTTAACAAATGAATATGATGATTAGTTCAATGAATAGATTAGAATAAATAAATAAACCATTGTTTTTAAGAGTTTTTTTCTTTATATATAAATGATAGAGAAAAAAATGTAATATAAAATAAGTTTTAAATATAAATTTAAGTCTTTGACAACGAATTTCAAATAAACTAATTCCAAAGCATACTTTAAGGCTTCAAAACAAGCCTTAAAGTATGCTTTGGAATTATTTTACCAATTCAGCACACAAATATGCTTTGCAATAAATTTACAATGGTGAAAAGTCGTCTCTATTTAAGTTTTCTTTGTTATTTTATACAATTTATTTTTGGTTTTTTTTTATTCAAATATAAAAATATCCATCGTTTACTCTTGCAAATTTTGGTTTCCTAATTCAATTTAACTCAGAAATATCAATTGGAAAAATATCAACTAAACTATAAACTAAAACATTCATATAAAGGTATTGTTGTTTAAATCAGTGGCAAATTTGAAACTTTTACTCATTAGCTTAGTTTAGTTTAAAGGTTACTGGGAAAAAATAATTTCATTTTTCAAATTGTTGCTGTTTTTGTGACATGTTTTTTGATTGAATTTAAAAAGTTTAAAAACAGTGCACTCAAATTAGTTACCTACATATCTATGTATATACATTCATATATATGTAAATCCCATTTTGTAGTTGCAAATGATTTTGTGTTCATTATCAGCAAACGATGGTAGCATATATTAGGATTATCATTACGCCTGTAACATTTATATTTATAACATATTTATATATGTATGTGTATATTTTAAATCGAGTTAAGATTCTTAGTTGATCTTGTTATGGCTGTCTTCTATTAAAGCAATTTGGAAATAAAACAAAATCGCTGTATAAACTAGATTTGGACTAAAAACTATTTCACAAGTTGTCTTGTCTTAGTGAACACTGTGGGTAACAAAAAGAAGGCGAAATTAATAAAAATTGATTTCCCTTTTCCGCACTCCTTCTATATAAAGATAATTTCAGAGGTTCAACCAGGTCAAACAAATTTTACTCTTTGTATTTCCGTTTTTTATGTGATATAAAGTAACTGTTACATATTAGTATAGTTCATTGCTATAACACGATCGGTCCGTCCGTTTGTCAGTCTGACTGCTTGTTGAAAGCTCGCATTAAACCTGACAAAAGTGTAAATTTTGGCTGAGAAATTTTTTTAAACGTGTCATACTGTTGCTCGATAGCATTAAACCAGACAAATGTACGGCTAAAACAAAGTTGGTTTCGTATTTAGAGTGGATGAAATCAGGTTAAAAATCTGTTTTCGATTAAACGAACCCTAGTGGCTATAGTTTATATATTTCCAATAACTCCCATCGAATAATCATCCCCTATCTCCTCTCTTTTTTACAAATTCTCAAAAGCTCCCATAAAAAATCGAATGAATACAATCAATCATTTTCAGTTCAAAATCTTTTTTTCGAATAACCATTCTCTAGTGGGCATAATTTGATATCTTTATCACTCCAGATTTCTTTATATAAACTATAATCAACAGAGTACAACAGATTCGACCAAGTCGTCTATAACATTCTTACTTGTTTTTAATTACATTTTGAGCATCATTGTTGTGTTAGTGTTAATATTATTGGCATGTTTGCTTGGTTTTCGACCGACAATCAATCATTTTATTTACATTTTTAGTTGTAATGTTGAATTGCAAAAAAAAAAATAGATTTTCTGTGTTATTTTATAACAAACATTTACCAGAATTTGAAATAATAACAATAATATCAAAAAAAAAATGTCACATTAAAAGCTTAGGACTTACAATTGATTATTGTGGATCCAAACGATATTAAACTCTGAACTTTTAAACTAAATACCTGATAAATTTTCACAATTATGAAACCTGCTAATATATATACTACCTACTAGATTAAATTTAACAAAATTTAAACTTAAAATTATGTTATCTATCACATAAATGAATTTTGAATATAGATTATCAAATCTATTTTATTTAAAACAAAATAACATTTAAATAAAGTTATTAGAAATTAAATTGACATAAATTTCATTCCATATCTGTTTGAATTTGATTACAAAATACATTTTATATTCTATTGTTAGTTAGTTCATATGTTTTTGAAATTGAATATTAATTTGAAATTTTTAGGTTTTTAATTTTTTTTTTCTAATTTGATTTAACGATTGTTTTGCTCTAACAATTGTAGATTTGTAAATTGTTTTAATTACTTTATAACACAAAACTTTACAACTATTGGCTTAAAGCCAAAAGTTTAAATATTCTAATATTTTTTTTTTTTATTATTTAAAAAAAGTGCATTTTTAAACTTTGCAATTATTTATTTGTTATGAAATTTCGCTATGTTTTCAAATTCATTTCAAACTACAAAGTTATAACATTTTAAAAATTAATTTTTCCGCTCAATATGTTAAAGTTGAAAAGTTTTGGTAATAGAATGTTTTAAAGAGCTTATTAAAGTGTTTTTTGTCTAAAGTTCATCTCTAGATGATGATGATTTTCAATGTTTTTTTTTTTAGATCCAAAGAAAAGTGAAAACTATAAGTTAATGAAAAAATGCTGTTAAAATTTGTTGTAATCCTGTTTCAAGTTTCAAGTACATTTCAGTGGAAATTTCTTTAGTCAAAACTTTGAGAAAATGTATGTGAAAAAAAAATAAAAATTAGGTCACAGGAATTAAGTTTCAACTTTAGTTGTAAGTTGTCTATGAGGGTCATTATAGCTGCTGAAAAAGTAGTATTTAGTTTAAAGTTTTACATATTTTACTTGCCACAAATAATAAGGCTTTTATATTAATAGTTTCAAATAATTTCACAATTACATAAAAACATTTCGAATATTTAAACATTAAAAATTAAAGATAAAAACCGATTTCAAATATTTATAAACAGTGTTTCCAAATTAACTGAAAATATTTTAGATTTTTCTAATAAAAATCTCATTACATTTCTTAGACTTGAGAAACATTGTTATAGCTTATTTATTATTTAAATGTATGTGTGTCAAACCATGAAGTTGTGAAAAGTATTTTACGTTCTCATTTGGGAATCCTTATTGTAAAATGCTTACATTAAAATAAGAATTCCATGAAAAAAATTAGGTAACTGTACCTTTGTGAAGTATAAGATATACAGTTAAACCTAAAGCTACAAATACTTAAACAAAATCTCCCTATATTCTTTTATTACTTGTGGTAATTTGTATTTGTATAAAAAATTAAAGTATCTGAAAATTTTCAATATTTGAGAAACTCTTGGCATTAGCTCATGCATATTTGGCTAATTATTATTTTCTAGTTATTGGTATTTTAAAAGAAAATTTTCATTTAAATGACTCAAACTTTAAAGTTTACGATTTTCTATTCCTTGGGGGAAAGTTAACCATCTTATTTGCTTATGGAAGCAAAGCTTAAAAGTATGTTAAATTCTGTAGCATTTATTTTATAATTTGAAGACAGAATCAATTTCTTAACAAAGAATTGCTAAAGGCCAATCGTAAAACTTTATCATTTATAAATTTTCTGGTGCTATAGTTAAAGCAGGGATACTTTGCCAATAGCAAAATAGTTTTGTTAATAGTACTATTTATATGTAGCAGTTACATATGTAGTATTTAAATTTTGTTATGTTTGTTGATTTCAAACAAATGTAATACAAAATCATTTTGTCTATATTTGTTACTAAGATGTTGTATGTTTGGTAAAACACCTTACCAAACATACAACAACAGATTTAAAATTGTTTTGTATATATAAAAAGAAACAAACAAATGCAAGAAAAATTCTTACTTTTGAATATAAATGTACATACATTTATGCATTTGTCTCTGCATTAGTAAGCAATCTAACATATAACTATTTCATATATGAATGCAGGTATGTGAACTAGTAGTACGTGCCAAATAAACAATGTTAAATATAAATAAAATACAAATGAAATAGAAAGAAGGAAAATGTTTGCCATCATCTAGAAGCTTTTACTACAAGTACTATGAAATATAGTTACTTGTGCTAGTACTTGCATCAGTAGTTGTACTTCTACTATTCCTGCTGATTTGTAAACCAGCACACATTGTGTTTTGATCATAAACAAAACTATTTAAAATTTGTAAAACTATATTGGATTAGATGATAACCCGACACTTGGTTATTGGACCCGACACTTGGTTATTGGACTTATAATTTGATACTTTTTGTTTTTCGGTTTTCTTAAGTGTCGTAGTTAATAATAGGTTTTTGTTGCCACTTTTTTCATTGTTGTTACTTTCATATGCTGTTGTTACTTTTTTACGTTTTTTTGTCATTTACGCACTTTTTTGATAACTAGTACTTTTATATCCCTTTCTTTCCTATTTGTATTTTAACGTATTTGAGATTTCAAATGCACTACATATAACGTGATATTAAATAGAAACAAATTTGTATCTTCATTTTGTTACAAAATTGAATGGTATCTCAAAAAGTATCCACAATACGTCAAAAATTAATTACTGTCGGATTTTTATCTCCTTAACATTCGAATTCAAAAAAAGGACTTCTAACGTTCTCGCTTCAGGTGTTTAGTTATTAACGTTACTCTTTTATATTGAAGATACACTATATTTGTATTTAAACTCCATTCTTACTTTTAGTATTTGATACTCCATATCTATAAGTATCCTTAAACATTCATGGAAAGTTAAAGTGCATTTATAAACACAGATACACTTACACATATATACATATGTCTAAGCAGTGCTGCACAAACATAAACTATTCTAAATTTGTGATTGTGTTTAAAAAGGAATGCAACTATAAGCAATTGTTTCTACTTAGGTTAGCATTTTTTTGATTTTATGCACCGCTGTTGCAAAGCATTAACAATAAAAAAAAACAATCACATACAGACAAGTTTTATCATAAAGTATTGAAAGTTTGTACTCGACTGTTGATAAAAATTGTAATAATTTTTATTATACAATTTCATTTTTTCTGTTCTCTTTCTCTCTAAATGTATATATATTTTTCTAAAACAAACTCATAACTAATATTTAGAAAATAAAACTTATGCACTACATACATTTGCATATACATATGTATAAAATAAATATGTGTAAGCGTATGTACATTTTATGTAAATATTACTAATATATAAAAAATAAATATAAATTCTAGATACTGCAGTTGTATTGTTGAAATACAAATAAAAAGCAGAAATAAAAGTATACACGTTTTCCATTAGGTATACAACGCAACAAAGTATGCAACACATGTTTATTTGTTCAACTGTTCTTTATATTATATAATTTAAATAGAAAAACATAACAATTTTAAATAAGTTGCAGATATTTGATCCTTAAACCAAACGAACAACCATTGACCAACCCCCAGCTGAAACTTGTTCTCTAAAAATTCTCATCATAAATATAATTTTTTTTTTTTTTTCATTTTATTTACATTGTATTCTCTGCTGCTTTGCAAAGAATAACAATTCTTTGAAATATAAACATAAATACAGGAATATTTTTATATTTTTTATATTATTTCGTTAAAAATCTCTTTTTGTTTTATTAAAGTTTTTTCTTTGCGTCAATTAATATGAAATTCTTTGTTGTAATTTAATTTCGTAGTAAATATTTCTATTAGCTGAAATTATTATTAATAAACTATTTTTATTATACACAAAAAATAAATATATTTTGCCAATTAAAACTTCAAATCTATTAGAGGAAAGCAAATAAATACGCAAAAGTATTTACGTTAAATTAATGAAATAGTCATAAAACTTATTTATTGATAAAATAGTTGAGGCATTAAATTAGCTAAAATTTATGTTTAGCAAAACTTATTAATTTTTTCCCATAGAACTAAAGAGGTTTGTTGTTATTAAGGAATTTATGCAAACAATATAAACTTTACCTTAAATGATTAACACTGTAAATCTTTAAAGAGCTTATAATTAAGTTATAGTTCAGTTTCAGTTCAGTTCGAGTTCAGCTCCAGTTCAGTTCTAGTTCAGTTCTAG
>JACGTJ010019667.1:0-12480 GCA_014858695.1 Chrysomya rufifacies | reverse complement strand
ATCCTGACAATGTAACTTTTTCTTTCCTTTAAGTGAATACAATACACTTGAAAGCTTTTTTAAATTTACATACATTTACACACTTATGCTAAAGAATTCTAACACTTATTCGTATCTAATCATAACAAAACACATATGTAGGGTATATAAACAATGTCCTTGAGCCTTTTACGACTTCTCGTACTCATGTACACATTTACAAGGACTCAATTTTATTTCTATGTGTTGTTGTGGTACATTAAAAGGAATTCCGTTACTCAAGTACAAACTTATCGATTCACACCTTTGCCATGGCATAAATTCTGCTATTGCATGCATCAAGTTGGGGATGCAAAACGAATTTTCTTTTATGCTTCGTATTGCACCTGTAGTATTTCTTTTATTTCTAAAACTCGTACTCTATTATTTCCTTATTTTAGTTTCCTTTTTTTAAGTTAGAAATTTTCTCAACTTATATGTACGTACTTGAAAAATGCATAAATTTCTAACATCCTGATGGAGGGTTAAAGAGAAAAAGGACTCAACTTATGTATACAATTTTACTCGTTATATATTTAATCAATTGGATTTTTAGACTTGTTGCAACTTAGACTGTAGAAAAGTTTTCCCATATTTTCTTATTATAATCAAATTTGTCTTTTGGTGCCTTTTTCACTTCATGTCACCTACAAACTCTTACATTACCGAGTTTCCTTAACACATACGATTGTGGTTGGTTTAACTCAACTTAAAACGAGTTACAATAAAAAGTTCAGCTAACTTCGATGTAAGTAGGTGTCTACAGATGTATGTGTGTCTGTGTATGTAAAAGAGTATTCAGGATATTACTGTGAGTGTTTGTAGGTTCTTCAAGTTGTTTCTTTTTTATTTATTTTCCTCTTTTATTCTCCACTTGTTTAAATCGGCTTTGTTTTGTGTTTAAGGACTGTTGTTTTTTCTTAAAGGACCTACTTTTCCAGTAATTCTTACATTAAGTTAGCTAAAGTGTCTAAATTAAATTTAATTCTACTACATGCAGGTAAACATTTAAACCCACTATACATATATGTAGTTATGTTTATATCGATGTGTATCGAGAGTAAGTGGAGCGAGGCTTGTGTTAAGCTGGTAAAAAATTTATTAAGTTTTTAATTTGTTGTTTTGTTTCGTTTATTTTTTTTTAACATGAGAAAAGAATCTTTAGAAACAGGAAGGAAATTGTAAAACAAAAGTTTTCAATTAGATCTTAACAATTTCTTAGATTTAGGTCAATATATTCGTTTATATATTTTATGTAATATAATAAAATTTCAAAAATGAAAGAGAAAGAAAAATAAAAAAGTAAAATTTCCTAGGAAACTTGTAAAAATTATACTTAAAGATAAAAAAGTTATGTTGTAAATTACATAAATTGTTATATTTAAGTAAATTAAAGTAAAAAAAAAAATAATGTAATTTTGAAATATTTTGCTAAGTTTAAGAGAATATTTGCTTAAAGTAATTGGGTGTGTTATAAAGGTAAAAATCTGTTTGAACTTATAAGGCATTTAACTAATTCCGATTAATGATCAAGTCTTTCCTGTGCAATGACTTTTGTGGCATTCTCTGTAACGTGTATCCTGAATTATATTTTGAAAGACTCAGGAAGGAAGGCATAGACGATTAAGGTTTTTAACCTAGTTCAGTCATTATTCCATTGTCATTCTAAACGGCTCATGTCAGTATGTCTATGTACCAGCTTTGTCCTTTGAACTTTTAAACTTTAATGTTGATTTATTATGGACATAGGGTTTCTAAAAAAGTATCAAAATATAGTTTTTAAAATTTTTTCCTATTAGGTGCTGAATTTTAGATTAGTACCAAGTGTCCGTTACTATTTTGATCTATTTGTTTTTGTGGGATTATCAGTTTAAATTTTTATTAATTTTTGAGATATAAGAAAATCCCTTGTTTCTATTGGATAGAATAACATAATATAGTCTCGATTTCAGTCGTTAAAGTATGGGTTGATAAATTTCTCACTTTGTAATAGAAGTTGATTTAGACACACAATATAAAGGTAACAAAAATGGGCGTCGACGGACTGACTTTTTTGTCTTATCTCCCATATAATGTTTGGGCGAAGATTCCAAATGGATTTTACGTTGGCATTACAAATTTTAACATTCTGTGAGGGAACTGTTGATCTCTTAACACCACTGACCCGTGCAAAAGCCAGATGTACCGCTTTTAGACGGTTAGATATATCCTCGTCCGATCTTTGTTTATAATGCTACCTAGATAGCACAACGATTCGACCTCCTCGACCGAGTTGCCAGGAATTTAAAATTTTTCTGTTATTAATTTAAATTATTTAATTTATTATCAAATAATTTTCAATCTTAACTTTCCACTTTTTCAAATAATTTTATTTCAAATCCACAATAATTTAAATTATATAACAAATTTGCATTCATTTTTTATTTAGCTTATGAAATGTAACAAATGGATTAATAAATTGTAAAAATGTTATCAATAAGTTAAGCGAATTAGAAATTATTAATACATAATTAAATTTTAATACCCTATAACTTGTAAAATGTCATGATCAATCTTGCTTCAATTTAGTGAATTTTTCTAGAGGAAAATTTCTTTGATTACTGATATTGTAATTCTTTAATAGTTCACATATTTTGACTAAATCTTTTCAAGTTATTCCACAGTGTAGCCATTCAAAGAAATCGAAATTTTACAAACTTTGTGTTTGAAATTTATAAGTTTTTCCATACGTTTATTGAAAAGTAGCTTTAAAATTTTTCGTTTATTATTATACTTTTATATTTTTTTCTTTTCCAAATTTCTTAATTATAAATAAATTAGAAACTCTTGCATTTTAATTACATACAATTATATTAGTTTTCATTTATAAGTTACATATAAATACAAATGACCCTTAGAGTTAATTTATTTAAATAATAATAAATAATTCTTTCATTATATTAAAACAATTTCTATTATATTTGTGCATATTATCTCTTATTATACACAAACATATACATATACATATAAAACATAGAAAATATAATAAAGTTCTTTATGAGACAATTATGAAATAAATCGTAAAATACATACAAATACTTGATGAGTTAAAGGAGAAAATGAAGAAAATGAAAATTCATTTAACTGGAAGTTGAAATTTAATGAGCTGTATAATTTTTACAAACAAATGAGCATTTTACACATATTCTATTATATTATAATATTGAATTTATACTATTAAAATATAACAAATAAACTTATACACATACATATACATATATAACAGAAACATATACATATATATTATATTTGATATATATATTTCAATATTTATGACAACTATCATCAAAATATCATAAACATATGTATGGTTTTTGTGTTCATTGGTTTCTTAAATTTTCCTTTCTTGTTTCCCAAGAAGAAAGTAACAAAATCATATACATTTTTTTTCTTCTTCCTTTTTATATAAATTTTGCTTCTGGTGACCCATATTATGAGAATGAAAATAAAATAGAAATTTTATTTAAACATTACAACCCTCAATTTTAAACTCTTTTAGCTTCCTTTTGTTATTACATGATGTCACCTCCAACTCTCTAACTCCTTAAATTTATTTTACATGGCCCTATAAGTCTGTCCGTCTGTTTGTCCCTACTGTTTGCCAAAAATTTGTGTGGTACTTCCTTATAACAAAAAAGAAAAAAAAAAGTTTAGTAGATTTGTTATATGTTTATATGTGTGGGTTGATGTGTGTGTGTATAAATTTTATATATTACAAATATCAATAAATGTAAATTTTCTTTTAAGAGTTAGTATTTCATATGCTCTAACCCCAGAATGACATTCAAACATAGACGACATGTTAAATATATAGACACATAAACAAATAAACCAACAAACATTCTCTTACAATAACTCAAAATACTAAATTTACAAAATCCTTCTAATTGGCAAAAATATTTGCTTAAAACTGATTTTCTAAGAAATAAAATTTTTCATTTCCTCATTTTAGCAAAAATGTTTAGTGGGTTTTTGGATATGTAACAAATTTTAGAAAAAGTGTCATAAAATTGTAACCATAAATTGTTACCCTGAGTTATATATTTATATTACTTACATATACTATCATTGTATCCTGCCATTTTATTATTTGCTACATATTTTCATTTAATTTTTCTTATATTTTTTTTTTCTTCCTTTGACCCATAACTATAAATTTTATCCTGTTATGATTGGAGTTTATATGAATGTCTTATGAAAACAACATAAGAATGTTAAAAGTATAACAGATCATACAGAGAGATTTTAATTGGATTTCAAGCTAAACTATTTCATACAACACAAGAAGTTTTTTTTTGCCATTTTTTGGATTAAAACTTATTTACAAATAAAACAAACATTAGACAATATTATAGAAATTTATGTTTCTACTAACATACATACAAAGCAATAATTAAACTTACATAGAATAAAATACACATATGTGTGTATAATGTAGAAAATTTTTATAAGATTTCTGATCAAAATATTTGAACAAATTAAGCATAAAATTATTAGAAAAGACATGTTAAACATAAATATTTATATATTAAGTTACAAAGAACTTATGGCATATTATTTAATAAATTAAATCGTTTTCAATTTTTGTAATGGGCAAAAAGTTAAAGGGAAGTAAATGTTAAAAGGGTATGAGTCTTTACTTGTATATATTCTTAAATTCTCAGCAAAATTGAACGGGCGAACCATATTTTAGCAGAAATAAATGGTTTAAGTTTTGCTTTAGCAATAATAATGACTCTTTATATCATGCTTTCTAAGCTTTTCTACACAGATTCTGGAGAGTGTAATGAAATTGTTCAGTTCTCCCTCTATACTTCGACTCTAGATGCAAATATAAAGCATTACATTCATATAAAAGAATGTATTAATGTTTAAATGTCTTGATAAGCTACGATAACTAACAATAATAAGCCACAATCACTTACAACACAACATAGGTTCCAGGATATAGATACTTATGAAAAAGCCGAAGAACAGATCATTTTTGGAGGAAATAATCGTGAGTAAACATTCGTTTGTTTGCTTTAAAGAAAGTAATATGTTGTGCAGTGAAATTGGTTAGTTCTTCATTTGTGTTTCGACTCTAGACACAATTAAAGCATTGCATTCGTATAAAACTAGATTAGAATGTATAATTGATAAGTTACAACAACTTTCAATGATAAGCTGCAATCATTTAGAACTCAGGATATAAACACTAATTAAAATGACGAAGAATGTGTGATGAACACATCATCTCTGGATGGAATGATCTTTTACTCCGGCAAAATAAGCGATAATTGTATATTTGAAGAAATTATGACTAAAAGATTTAAAATCCTTGATTATTGTAGGATTAAAAAATGCGACGTATATAATGTTAACATATACCTACACTAAACACAAATTCAACTGCAGATTTTTTTTCTCAATTTCATCAAGTTTTTATTCTTGTTAAATTATACATATATAAATACTTGACAGTTCACGCGATTTATGAACTACCATGATAACCATAAATAAAAGTATCTTAACATATTTTCAGTCTGTGTTAAATTAAGGACAAATTATATATTTCGAAATATATGTTATGTTAGTAAAACTTTCATCATTTAAATCATTAAACTTATATGTTCCCTAAACTACTTACTATTGTGGGTTAGGCTATTAAAAATATAAAGTAAATTTTATTACATAATTTTAAATCATTTTTTATGATAACTTCCACACCTTAGTTGCTATTATTAACTTAATAAAGATTCGCCATTACCATTAAACTATATTTTCGCTAACTCGTACATCGTAATACGTTTATTTTCATAAATAGTTGTGTTGGTTTTCACAAATAATTATGCTTAAGTATAAAACACACCAATACCGTAATATTTAACACTCATACACAAGCATATAATGACACATACATAACAAATAACCAAAAGGAAGGAGAATTCAAAATCCTTTCACTAAAAAGGCCTTAAAAGGCCGTTCAAGCTATTTGCAAAGATGTTTCGCGGAGAAACATTAGTCTACCAAAAGACTGTCTGTATATGTCAATTCAAACATAAATAACTCGATTTATTTATGTTTTTTCTGTCAGTTTGAGTAACTTGGCATATTTCTGTAAGGCTATTTACCTTAAGAACGTAAATTTGGAATAAAAAGTTGGAGTTACACAAAAGGCTCTTTTTGTATGTGATATTCCTTTAGAAACCACCAAGGATGATTAAACACACTCACTCCCTCAATCACCATTCATTCATTCTCAACTATTTGCAAATATTCCAATACTAACACATTGCTTAAAGTTAATTGCGCCGTAAAACTGTCAGTTATAGTCTTAATATGACTTGGTTTTCGTTATATAAATGAGAGATTGAGCAAATGTGTGTTTGTAAATTTGAAAAAATAAAAAAAAAAAAAACAAAAAATTGCAGCACATTACAAAATGATTCGTTAACAGCTAAATATTCTTCCAGCTAGAAAAAGGTACAGAAATGTTTATTGAAGAAATGGGAATATGGCATTAACAATGATAATGGCCAACCAACCAAACAAATCATCTATCCATACAAGTAACCAGGGAACTAACTAACTAACTGCCTGCTTTAAAGTATAGTAATGGGCTAAACATTTGATTGTTATTTTTGGGTGGCAACGGTAGCAGCTGTCATTATAATGATGAACGTTTACATACGTGAAAATATTCTTCCATACTTACTTAATGTCCCTACTTCAAACAGGTTAAAGTGGCAAACAATAAATGTGTGAGAGTGTGTGTTGTTGCCACAAAATGAACGCTTATTGGTATTTTATTAGTGTTTTAATGGAAACATTTTGTAACACTGTTTTATGGCCTTTTTCTTTCACTTTTTTTTCGTTTTTAGCACTCGCGTTGTTAGTGCTGCTATTTATAATGAGGATGATGATGATGATGACGAGAATGTTGATAATATTATCCTGGAGGAGAGCAATCTAAATCCTTGTCAGGCAATTAGCTAGAATATATATGACTTACCTGACTATCAAGTATTCACCAAATGTGTGATGAGTTTTAACTAATAAACGCAAAATGCTCAATACAAACCAGCCAAAGTATAAAAATGAAAATTATGAATCTGAATTTTTTTTTTGGTTTTATATTTGTAGGTGTTACAGAATTATGTCTCAGTTGCACAATTATTAAAGATTTTTTTCCTCATTCGTTGTTGGCAATTTGGTTGGCACATTGAGCAGATCCTATTTTGTGGCTAATTTTCTTACGATAATTGGATTATAAATTATTACCGATATAAAATTTTATATTTTTTTGTTTCTGTCTGTTTGTCTGTTGGTTTCTTCTATGCTTTTTAAATGTCTAACACACACAGACACACTTATACATATATATATGTACTTAAAAAAATATCTGAAGTATGAGCACATGTACAAAAATATTTTAAGTATGCGTACGTGTGTAAGATAATTGCTCGTAAATTTTACAAATATAATTTATCATAAATTTTCAGAAACCAGTGGTAACATATAATTAAGAGTAATATCAGATGACGTTGAAATACGCTATTTTTCTCCTATGATATTTATTAAGATTTGGGAAAAGGGAAATATTTGACTCGATCAAGCAATCAAAACGATTTTCTCTTTTAAGCGAAGTAAGCTAGAGTTCCTGGTGGAAATTTAACCCATGACCAAGGGGTTATTGTTTCAAGGTTTATTACCAACTAAAGCCATCGAAACACTTTATGGAAATGTAAATTTGTCTAATATTTTGTGTAAGCAATCAGAAAGAAAAGCTCATATTTCAGAATGTAATTCGAGGTAGTACACTTTTTTCCGAAACCTTCTTATGAAGACCAACTTTAAAATCGACATTAATGTCATGGTAGTAGATCTACATTAATATCGATTTTAAATTTGGTCTTCATATTTTTACTTTTTTTTTTTCAAAAATTTATAAATTTTCTATTTTTATCGAAATAATACCTAAAGTAGAGTATTTTATTAGAAAATTATATTTGGGGAGGGGGAGAGGAAGAAATTATAATTCTTTTTGTTTTATATTATATTTTATTTTCTTTTTTATAGCACTTGCATAATTGATAAAAAAAAAAGAAACAAACACAAAAAGATAAAAAGAAATTTTAATAACACTTTAGATTCTTACAATGTTCTCTATCCTATGCTCTAAGGATAATTTAAGTTGTCATATTTAAGAGAAGATTTAAAGCTAATATTTGCTTTAGATAAATATTTGTTAGATTACATGCTGCTGATAGTGTTGGGGAGGAATAGAAATGAATAAATTATTTACTAGCTGCTTGTAGTTATAGTGGCACTATTAGTCACAGTCGCTAAGGAAGTGAATCAGAAATAACACTATTATTTTTTCCTTTATTTATTTTATTGAAGTTTGTTGGTTTTTTTTTTTTTGTACTTAAACATGTATGTTTTATATATGCTGGGCTCATACATAAAATATAAACTGTTCCTAGAACAACATATAGACAAACATGCCGAAAAGCAAGATAAATACAAATAAATATTTTACCACAACTAAAGAGGGAAAGGAGGCTGGAGGAGAAAATCTACTACTTAACAGTTACAAGCGGTCATGGTTAAAAGGAAGCGTTAATGGCAAATAGAATAACGCTTTTTATGGTCAAACGATGAAAGACCAGAGAAAAAAAGTAAAAACAAAATTACTACCGAATTCAAGAGTACTTTACTACAGTTACATCACCAACATTATTGCTAGATTTTGGTGTCAAAATATATAGCGTCAAATGGAAGGTACTCTTTAAGGTTTTTAAAAATATTCCCCTTTTTAACACATATAAATAAGCCATATGAAATAATTTTTCACTAAATTTTTATAATCATTTTGTTATAATGTTATAGTTTTACGATTTTTGCATACTTCCTAATATAAGCAGTTTTCTTTTCATCTAACTATATGTATAGGTCTATAAAATTTATATTACAGTAGTTGTAGTGGTTAAACTCGACAGTCTCTGAAACTCATTAATTATTAACCAAAATGCTTACACTACCACTTACACAAATACATAGGCTTAATAGTAAATACACAACCAACTAAGCACTCGAATGACATTAAAACAACCAGCAGCCGTTGAAATTGAAGTTGTTTCACTATCAACCAAAATTGTCAAAGAGAAAAATAAAAGATAATACAAAAACCCAAGATAAAAGGGAGGCTGAATATGTAAAATACTAACAAATATACCGAAAATAAGGGGGACTTACTTTCATTCATACATATGGTAGACGCCATTAACTGTTATTATGCGGCGCATACAAATGCATGAAGTGGACACTTTTCACCAACTTTGAGTACAATATGTTCCTCTATAAGAAAGTATATTTATGGGCGTTAGTTTTTGTATATTTTCCATTTCGTAATGCTGAATTTTTTCTTAACTTTAACACGACTTTTCTTAAAAGTACCCCATCCCCCCCTCAAGAAAGACACAAGTAAACAATCTTAAAGAAACCTTAACTTTTTCCCCAAAAAATTACACACACACTTGTTTTATACATAATTTATGCCAAAAATAAGGAAAACATAACAAAGAACTACAACAATATTAGTGTTTTATAAACGTAGTATAAAATTATTTAAGTCAGTAACCATATTCAGATGTGGTAGGCCGCTAGTGTCAGTTTTATATCTGTTAGGCCAAAACTGTGATTATTTGTATGAATTTAGAGAGTAAGTGTAGTTCAGTGTGAGTGTGTGTCAGCGACACTTGCATGACTTTAGTTATTGTCTATACGATACTCAGGAGGTTTTAAAGCTCACAGTAAGTAACACCAACAAAATTATTGCCAATAGCTCTAAAAGACGTAGCAGCGGCCGCAGTCGTAGTAATTACACTCTAGTCTTTTTTAACGGCAAAAAAGTATAAAATAAGAAGTCCAAAGAATTATATATATAAAATGTTACATATGTGTTATTAGTCTATTTCGTACCAATGATAATTGAATCTTATTCCTAATTAAAGTATATAATTCTAATTCTAAGACCTCTAATTATATGCTTTACCAGATAAGATCGTTTCACATAACTTTCAAAATGCACCAGCTGCAACAATGTGAAACTTAGTAGGAAGCTGGCTTCTAGATTCTTTTATTAGACTTTCAACAATATAGCGGTTCTGAAATATTCAAATATACTTTCCTATAGTTCTTATTACTGAATTTTAATATGTTCTGATCTAAACGCTTTTGTCTTTAAAATTGGAACAGTTTACTATCTTCAAAAAAGCCTTTTGTATTTGCCCTATTTCCCCTTCATTTATTGATATTTAGCACATATATCAATTTATTATTTTCAGCAGTTTGATTGCAATTAGTCCATTATTTCACCGATATCTAATAGGAATGTACTCTTGGAATGGGTGTTTAACATTATATAATGCTAAATACTTGTGGAAGATCACAATTTCATAAATATGTTAAGGAAATTTTTCGGTCCATTATATTCTCATTTCAAGCACCTAACTCTTCTAAATATCTATATAACTTATTGCTTGGTCCGTACAAAGAGTATCGGATTTAGTCTAAAGTAATATTTTGTTATGATCATTGCAGCACACAATAGTTTAACAAACTCAACTGTCATTTACTTCTACATATATGACTATAAGTTTTTATATACATATAATTTGGTGTGTAAATTTTGTATTTCGTATTTTATATATGTATATATGAAATAGTACATGTGCGCCACTTGAACTTTTCATTGTTTTTATTATGAACGTAATTTTTTGCTGTTGCCTTTTTTCACTCTCTTAGTTTTTACATTTGTCTTAAAAATCCCCCTCTGAAAAACACAAAAAAAAATGTAATATAAAATCATGACTATAAAATGGCAACAAGAAACAACAAAAAGTGAAATATGAAATAAAAATAATATATTTATATGTAGATACAACTATAGGTCTGCTGATTTTGGTTTGACTTTTCATGTAGTGCTAAATTGCACACATGTTTTCTCCTGGGAACTGTCATCATACATGTTGGGCTTGGTAACACTTACTAGTACACAAACACAAATTTATATGACTAAAATTCCAGCAGGAAACCAAAACGCAAAAAGTCAAGTGAGAAAAGAAGAAAGCAGCGAGTGAGAAAAAAAACATCGTGGTTCTAAACGGCCACTTGTAGTCTGGGGAGCCATGATGGCTAGAATAATAACTACCTTTGTGTATATGAAAAAAAAGTACACTACATACATATACATATGTGTATGTATATGAAAAGGTTTTGCACTATTGAACTAACGATTTTTGTGTCTATGTATGAATAAATGTTTTAGATGCATGAACATGAATGTAATAAAAAATTAAGGACTAAAACAACAAAACACATTTAACATTGTTTTTGTCGTTACTTTTTTTTGCAGAATTCTTTCTTGGTGGCAAGAAGAAAGTAGTAAGTAACATTTGTAAGAAATTTGCTAAAATGCGAGTATGTATATGTATGTTTGAAATCTTTCATGTAAATGACTGCATAAATCTACTAAAGGTGACAGTTTTAAAAATAGAAACCCTGCTGGATTGCTAATGGCTGTTAAAGCTAGTAGTCGTTTTCATAAGACAAATTTTAAAAAAG
Source organism: Chrysomya rufifacies (assembly GCA_014858695.1). Lineage (NCBI taxonomy): Eukaryota > Metazoa > Arthropoda > Insecta > Diptera > Calliphoridae > Chrysomya > Chrysomya rufifacies. The sequence continues at coordinate 813 of JACGTJ010019667.1, read as the reverse complement.
GCCACAAAATTGTTATAAGAAAACGAAAAATAAACCATAAAAAACATAAAATGTTTTTCTTCATTTGAAAATAAATATTGTTGACTATAAAAAAGTGACTTTAAATGGCATACCTTTAAAGTTTAATGGCTTTTGGAAAATAGCACATTTGTAAGTTAATTTATGGAACTATTTGCTAATATCCAAAACTTTAAACATAAAATCTTTTATAAGTGTATAAAATATCTTAGCTAGTAATTCTTAAATTTCAACAAATGTAAAAAACATATTCTTCCTGCCACTGAAAAATCATATGAGGGAAGGAAGGGAAGCAAAAAGGAAAGAAAATTGCAAAACTGATTTCAAAAAATATTACAAATTCATCATAATACAACATATAACAGCTGAGTTCTGTTGCAATGTGTCAGTAGTAGAGTTGTTGCACAAAAAAACACAAAAAAAACAAGCGAACAGCAAAACAAAAACAAAGGAAAACTTTACAGATATTTTTCGTTTATAAAACATAAAGAAATAACAAGTAAATGAAAAACTGACGCTGACTGACTGACTAAATGCACGCACATGGTAATGTTGAATACAAAAACAGAAAGAATGAAAGGATAAAATGATGGAAGTACATTTCAAACGCGTTTAAAATAAAACTGCATAATATTCACAAATTTTCGAAACAAAAAACCACAAGCGGAATTAGGGAAAGCCGAGAAAAGTTTTCTGTTCTTAAGAAAAAGAAAATTTTTACTAAATATTAATTTGTTTACAAAATTTTTGCGCAATTTATAGAAAATTTTCCGTTTATAGAAAATTTTCACAAAA
>JACGTJ010019650.1:0-10903 GCA_014858695.1 Chrysomya rufifacies | reverse complement strand
GATATACAGACAGATAGACAGGCAGACAGACAGACTAACAGTCATACACACATTCAGACACACAGAAAGTCACACAATCAGACTAACAGACAGACGAACATAGGTCGAACATAGACCGACTCTAAATATTACAACTATAAATTTCCAAATAAAGGTCGTAGTATTGAACCTATCGCCTTAAAATTTTTTACGAAAGCAATACCAATTTAAATCGGCCTATTATTTCACATAGTTCATACACAAATGTCCTTCCGATATAAGGAAGAGAACTCTCTTAATGAGCGAAAAGTGCGGAAGTAAATTGAGTGAAAAAAGATATTTCCAAGGAATAGGTTACAACACTCTTTCATATTCTTTAGTAATGGCTAGAGCAGTTCACATATGTTATCGCAAAAGTAATCCCGTTTGGAATAATATTAACACAGACCTTCCGTTACAGTGATAGGGTATATATATCTTTGTAATTCCATTTGTAATTTTTACATTTTGCTTCTGAGACTCTATAAAGTATATATTCTAAATATTTGATTCGAAATTTGCATGTCCCTCCGTTCGTTTTAAAGATTGATATGTCGTTTATGATGGCATCCAATCTTTAAATTGTATAATATGTATATCTAATCATTTCCTAGGGTCTCGAAAATGTTTCTATTGAAAGTCGACAGAATCCATTTATAAAGGGCCAGGATATCTTAAACGTTATTATACACTAGACCACCATTAGTATCGATGGTGTAATGAAATTGTGCAAAATCAAATTATTTGAAACGTACCGAAAAAAAAAACTCCCAACGGTATACTTACCGTTCGACTCAGAATCACTTCCTGGGTCGATTTAAAGATGTCCCCCCACCCGTCCGCCCACATGTGTCCGTCCATGTAATCAAACTACAGATCGTATTTATTCAAGCTAATTTATTTAAATTTGATAGAGAGCCTGTTATGTCTCAATGACGTACGCTATTGAAGTCAATCATCATCGGTCCATTATTTCACCTGGCCCCCATAAAAACGTCCCTACCGGAATGGAGTTTAAAGTCCACAAATTACTTAATATGTGTGTAAAGCCAAGAAATTCGGTGTATAAGTTCCTAATATTTCTCAATATATATACAATTCCATTTGAAACTGTTTTAGTATATAGTATAGCTCCTATACGGCACAATTTCAGAGAAATCTTAAAAAAATATATTTCACATTTTACAATTTTTATAAAATTTCACTTAGCCCACCAACAAATGTCTACCGAAATAAGATTTATGCCCATAAACCAAACACACATTCTTCTCTAATTTCTAAAATCGGTCAATGTTTAGTCGAATTGTTGTGGAAAAAAAACGGTTAAATTCTTAATAAAAGTTAAAACAAGTTTAATAAAAGCTAAAAAAAAGCCAAAAGATAAACTAAATCAAGCACTTATTTCACTCAAATTTTACTCCATCGTGTCGCGATTGTAAGAATTTTTAACACAATATTGCTTAAATACAATTTGACTNNTACAAAACAGAGATATGATATTATAAAAAAATATAGATACTGAGTAATTGCTGTAAACGAGAAATTCAATTAATTGACTTTTAAGGCTACACAAAAGGTTTTGTTTTTATAAATATGTGTATAAATGCTTTTGGCATTGAAAGTTTCTTAGAACTTTTTATGTTGTTGTTATCTGTTCAGAGTAATTTTTCCACAAAAAAAAAAACCTTTAAAGCTATATCCCTTTTTTTAATTTCAAAACATTTTTAATTCTAGAATGGCATAAATGAATATCAAAAGAAATAAACAAAAAAATTATATAAAGAGATGATTGTTTCATTATAATTAATAAAAATCAAGGAATTTGCAATCAAAATTATAATTACACAAAGAACCAGTGTTGCCAAAACTCGAAATTTCCTCATAGAAAAGTTCAAAATTGATTAATTGGAAATCAAGTGTTGTTTGCATTTCAAAATCAAAGTCTTAGAATTATTCTATATACATATTAATATTCTGAAACATATTTTAGACTAATTTTATTATAAAACAAAGTCCGATCATATTAAATTTCATAAGATTTTGTGAAAATAGTAACTTGTGCCAAAATGCAGTTAAAATAACGCTGAAATTGTGACCGTACCCACATATTTAATGAGTTTACAACATTAAACATCAATTTGTATGGAAGCTATACGAAACAATGAATCGAATCAAGTTAAAATTTAGCACATATTTTGATATTTGTATGAAACTTATACAAACCAAATTTCATTANNGTTAAATTTGTATGGAAGCTATAAGAATAAATGAACCAATTTGAATGAAATTTAGCTCAATTTCAATAGCGTCCGTCTTAGAGCCATAAGAGGCATCTGTGCCAAATTTCAATAAATTATCTTGAAAAATGTAACCTATAGTTCGATTACATGGACGAACGGTGGACATCGTTAAATAGACTCTGGAAGTGATTCTGAGTTGAACTTTGCACAAACTCATTATACCCTCTTCACCTGATGAGAAATCGATGGAGAGCGGGAGTCAGATTTGGAACAAATTTCTCGCTATATAAACGTGTTACAACAAATCTTATCAAGAGGTGCGGTCTGCAGCCGTAGTATCACTTTGTTTACAATAATATTTACTTAGGCAAATAGTCGTTCGGATATTCAAACAAACGGACATAAATCGACTCAGAAAGTGATAATAATTCGAGTGATATACTCAAAAGTGCCTTAAGGATTGTGCTATATATTTTGCATAAACATTCAGTCAAATTAACGAACATAGATCGACTCAGAAAGTATTAATAATTGGAACGGTATATTCAAAGTTCTCTTATGCGTTTTAACATTAACATTTAACATTTGTATGTTAATTGTTAATGTTAAATTTTGTATTGTATTTTGGCTACGTGAAATGGATTGATTTCACTCAATTTCATGGACGAACGGAGGGACATCGTTAAATAGACTCAGAAAGTGTTTCTGAGGGGAACGGTTTAAGGTGTCTGGTGCGTTACAAACATTTCGATTTTGCACAAACTCATTACCTAATGAGAAGTTAGCGGAGAGCGGGAGTCGGATTTAGAACAAATTTCTCGCTAAATAAACGTATTACAACAAATCTTATGAAGAGGTGCGTTATGCAGCCGTGGTGACACAAAAATATTTACTTAAGCAAACAGTCGTTAGGTTATTCAAACAAACGGACATAGATCGACTCCGAAAGTGATAATAATTAGAACGTTATATTCAAAGTTTCAAGTTCCTCACACTTTTTGTTTATATAGCGGAAATTATGAAATTTCAAATGACAGATGTAGAAAAATATTATAATCTAAAAAAAAAAAACGTATATTAATAAATTTCCGTATGATAATTAAGATAATGAATAATTTATATTTATTTACATTACTCTTAAAATTTGCATTTAATATTAATGTACTGTACTGGTTTATATGAAAAAAAGCTTAACCTTCATTAACAAAGCACGAAATTAAAAATTCTAATCTACATTTGAAAAGGGTATACTGACACTTGAAACAGACAAAAACATACATACATATGTGTGTGTGTACATGTTTAAACATTAATCTAAGTTAAAAGCGTATGATTTATTTAAAATACTTTATTAACATCAATCATCTAAGTACAACGTCCATCAGCATTTATATTTCATATAGTCACACACACACACACATACATACATGCAAATATTAGCACACGTTCGCCATTAAAGTTTCTTTGTAATGTTACTTTCTCTTGATAGTTTGTTAAATATGCTTCGTTTACATTATTATTTCTGTTGTAATTTATTTAGAAGCATTAAGTATAAATCAGAAATTTTATGTTATCCTTAAACGAGTCCTTTCTTTTTGCAGTTTATGTTTTATGTGTATGCATCTGTTATTCACTTGTAATGTCAAATGTTTTTTGTAGTTTTATTTAGTCTCTGAAATTATAATAATAAATTATAACAAAGAAAAACTAATTTTGAAGTAGGAAAATATTCTTAGTGTTTGAAATACTTTTCCGTGACACAAATTCAAACTCATTCCCTAACATATGAGTGAAATTAATGATATCATTTTCATGAAATCATTGATTTCATTTTAAACATTTGAAATCAAGGAAAAATCTTCGTAGTAAAAAATTTTAAATTGTTTTAAAAAATCTCTTTCCAACATATATTTTTTGGGAAAACTTTTAAGGATATAAAAGGACAGAATTTACAAAACAAACATTTACATTTTTTTACAAAAGCAATTCATACCAGAATTACTTTTTCATTTCTACGGTATGTTTCTTTTAATTTGATACTTATATTTTAATAATTCTTTCCTTAATTGTATATCCTTGAAACTTTGATATCCTTTTAAAGAAATTTCAAAAAAAAAGTGAGTAGACAGTGTTACTATATATAAATAAAGGTTATTATTAGATCTTAATTTATATAGTATTTGAATAGGTTCAATAGGCTCTTATTCAATAACTCTCTCCGAAAGTGAGGGCAAATATTTAACAGTGTTGGTAAGATCACAATTTTGGAGGTGTGTTATTAAAATTTGGTGTACTGCTCTAGTATTATATATGTAAATGTTCTCCTCGTCCCTTTATAAAACATTTGGTACTAGCAAAATATTTGTTTCGCTTTCTTTAATCGCTAAATACTTAAGATGAGCATTGGATTAGACTACAGCATCCACATCGGGTGTCAGGGTGCTAGCCGCACCTCCAGACAGGAATATTATAACACGTGTATATAGCGTACAGTTAGCTCGAAATCAGACACACGCTCCATGTTTAATTCTTTTGCAAACGATTCTGCATATGTCCACCATTGCCTTATCACGTTTACAAACATATTTCATGGATACTTTCCTGGCAGGTCGATAAAACCAGTTAGGATACATGACAGCAGCGTTTGATATGCAACGGATGCCATATAAACCATTGCCCGGGTAATACTTGATCATATACCGGAAGTAGTTAGATTCTTGAACAGTTTAATAAAGGCTTCTATTTCCCATTTCATAACTGGAGCGAAATCTTTATAAATTTATCAATATTCCCACGTATTTTCTATTTAAAAAAGAAGTTAGAGTGTGATATTCGGTGAAGTCGACACCACATAGAGATAGACTATTATCTTTGAAAATATTTCACAGAATCAAGTGAAATGTTATATTCTCTAAATATCAATTCCGAAAGGAATTAGAATGGGAACTAGGTGAAGAAATTAACCGATTGTAATGATATCTAATATTATGTACACTAAATTATAAGCATATTATTTTCCCCAATCCGGGAAGACTATGAAAAATAAAAGATGGAAAACTTTTGCTAAATTTCAGCAAAAAAAAAAATTGCACTTTGCGCTGCAAACCCTCATTTTGAGAGAACATTTGTATTAGGCTAGGACATTTGTATAAGTACTATGAGAAATAATGGATCGAACATGACCAGACAAGCTTTATCCTTTGGCCGATATAATAATCTGTGCCAAAATTGATGACAATAGCTTTAGAACTACGACCTGTACTTTACTTGAAAAGTTTACATGAACAGTCAGCCATCCAGATGAACAACAATCTTTAGCCACTCGGAACTTGTTTTGCTATCTACATACGATAGACGCAACCAACATATCATACTTAAAACTAACACATCAAAACTAAGAAATCAATTAAAATACTTTTATCAAGTTTAATCGATTGTTTAATTATTTAACCTTATCAAAAACTTTAAGTGTTGCTAAAGTACATGACGTGTACGTAATATTACTAATTTGAGTATAACTAAAATTAAGTATACGTTTGTATTTCTTCGTTTTACATTTCTTTCATAAAAGTACATTTTACAACAGGCCTTTAAAAAATATGTGCATATCTTTTTAAAGCTTAAATAATTTTTATACATATGTTACAATGATATTCGGTTACTTTAGCAATATATGTATGGGGCTACCTGAAAGATTGTTATGATTCAAATGGAATTCTATAAATGAATCTAGGGATTTATGTGCTTAAAATCTTATGTCACAGGGATATTTTTATAAAAATACATATAATTCTCCGAACTGTATGTTTATTTCATTCCACATCACAGGGTAAGCTGTTATAGTTGCAAAATTTACAAATCATTGCCATACTCTTTCCTACATCTCATGCTAAATAAGTTACTGTTTATGTTATCGACAGCAATTTCGCATTATACATATAGATTTCTACAAGCAAACCAAAGCTTAGATATAGCTTCATCCACGAGTCGAAATAAATATATGTGTTAAATTTCAGTAAGACATCTATAAAACTGCGAGTTTCCCAACATATTGAAATATTTTACGCTGTATAACCTTTTATGTTCCGAGGTCTTCCTAAACGAATATCAAAAGCATAATTCAAGATAGTTTTAACCAGGCTATGTTTAAGAGAGATCCAAAAGAAATTATTAGAAACTTTAAGATATGTTATCAATATTGAATTCCACTAAAACAAGTATGTCTTTATTCAACAGTGTCGAATATTTATTACTCAACATCAACAGGACCTTTGTAAAAAAAANNNNAAAAAAAAAAAAAAAAAAAGAGCAGAAAGAGTGACTTTTATAGAACATATTTATAGAGATATATGAAATAATAAACAGATTCCATATATTTGATATGAACTCACAAGACAAGTAGGCGGAAAAGTGTATCAATGTATCCTCCATTTTGTGTTTATGACTTCTTTTTTTGCCAATAAAATGTTCCATATATTAAAAATGCTGTTTTTGGATCAATAACTTACTTATTTACGAATCGATTCTGTCCATTTTCAGTAAAAATCTTATATAGATATAGTGGAAACATTTTGAAATAATTAAAAAGTAAGAACGTTATATTCAGCTTTGCCGAATCTTTAATATCCACCATCCAAAAATGACAGATTTTTACGAACGAACGGAAAAGTGGGCGGAGTACGCCTTATTTTTACCAAGCATCATCCTACTAACTAACGATACATCTAAAATTTCATCGTTTACCTTCATTCATTTCACATTTGTAACATATTCACAAATATCAAAAATACACTAATATTACGGATTTTTAAGGCTGGGCTGCTCACGCCTATATTTTTCCAATATTCTTACTACTATCTAACAGTCAGCCTAAAATTTCATCTTTGTACGTTCTTCCCTTTCATATTTAGGGTGAAATATGAATATATTGTTATAAGCACGCAGAAATTAAGCGGGTCATTCCAATTTTCTGCATATTAGTTTCGTGTTACTATATTCACCCGTTTCATTGTTATGACATATTATAAACTAAAATGCTCCAAAATTATAGATTTTCATGGTTTTGTTCCATAACTTCCTTATTTATAATCCGATTCGGCCAATTTTTAACACCAAATTCGTCTTTCTAGCTTATCCTGTGCGATCTCCATCGTGCTTTCAACAAACAGACGGACGGACATCACTATATGGACTTAGAATCCTACCAGGACCCAGATTTTATATACGTACTGGGGTCTTAGTAGAATATTTTAACTTGTTACAAACCGAATGACAAACCCAATGTACCACACATAATTTTTTGATGACCATTTTTAAATGGATTTTGACGAATTGAAATAGCGACCATAAGGAATAATTTGATATACATATTGTACAACATTATGAACGGGAGACTTACCAACCGATGGATGGACATGCATATTTGATTTTTTGATAAAATGTTCCTGTGAAGATATATGAGCTATTTTTATATGGATTCTGCTGAATTGAAATAGCGACCATAAGGAATAATTGGATATAAATATCCTACAACTTTATGATCGGGGACCTTCATAATTGACATACCAACCGATGGACGAACGAACGGACATGTGTATTTAGATGTTTTTTTAATATTCGATACAGAATATATATACACGTTATGTGGTCTCAGGTGAAAAATGCAGAAATTACAAACGTTATGACAAACTTATATATACTCTTTAAGTGAAGAGTATAAAAAAATTGTAAATACTTTCATTAAACTTACCGGGTAAAATAAATAAAATTATTAAAATGATATTCCAAATATATGTTGCTATATTTATTAAATCCATGTTTATTTGTTTAATTGTAATCCATGCGAGAGTTATTTTAATTAATAATATATATATATTTTTTTAATAATTTACCACTTGAATAACTTGAAAAACACTCACGTTTTTTTTTAATATTAATAAAATAAATGAAATTTATTTATATTTATTTATTTAGTTAATACTTCAATTTCGATTTAACTTAATTATCACTTATTAATTATTAATTATCTAGTAGTTGTAGTCATAATGTTGAAATATTTAAGATTTTTAACATTTATTTAATTTATATTTAATTTTTTATATTTTTGCTTATTTTATAAAGAAATTATTTATTATGCTTGTTTGGCATATTTTTGCATTTTTATTAATTTTTTTTTTTACTTTTACTTTTTCTTTTGATTTGTTATTTTATTATTTGCTTACAAATTCGTTTTCACAAAAATATGTTTGTTTTATTTTAATTCAAATTTGAACAACAGCTGTAAGTGTATGTGTTTAGGGGTTTGGATTTTATTTTCTTTTTTTGTGTGAGTGTGTGCGTGTGTATGTGTTTGTATGTGTATTTGTCTTCAAGATTGTTTTCAAACACTTAACAAAAAGTACTCAAATGATTTCGTTGTCATCATAGTTTTCTTTGTATTGATATGTTGATTTTTTTTTCTTGTTCACTCATACAAATGGCAAAGAACTTTTATTTATTTTACACACTTTCTTATAAACACCCACACATCATACTTAATGATATATAACGTCAGCTGTTATACAAAGGGACTTAATAGAACAAAAAGTTTAAAATTGCATTTTATTTTTGCTTTCACAACATTTTTGCTTTAGGGTTTTTTTCTATAAAATAAGAGAACCCGGCGATCTTAAGATTCATAAATTCAGAACATTTTCCTAAAGTTTAGGCATACAAAACATCTTTTAAATGAAATAGTAAATAGTTTTAGGCTTTGTATTCTAATTATTGAAAATTGTTTCTGCATTTTTTAATTCAGAATACGATATATAAGTTAATATATAAACAAACACACATACAGGTAAATGTTTAGTTGTATACACTTAACATCACTAACAATTCAAAGTTCAAAGGTCTTGTTAATTTAAGTTAAGTTGTCTTAACTTTTTTTTATTTCTTAAATATTTTTTTTTTTATATTTATTACTAACATTTACAAATTATATATTTAATTTTTTATTAATAATTAAAATCTACATTCTCTTAACTCAATTAATTTTAGATTTTCTCTTCTTTTTTTTTAGTTTAAATTTTATTTTCTTTCCGTTAATATGTTGTTAACACTTCACCGGTAAAATTTCAACTAAACCTTGTTCCTGTTAGAGGATTACATTTTACGCCAATATTTTCACAAAAAATCAGTTTCATCACATATTTTATTTTCCCCCCTTCCAACACAATATTTTGATTCTTTGCCATTTAACTTGTTGTTGTGCTGCTGTTAAATAAAGTTTGTTGTTTGTGTATGTTGTATAAGTAAATGTAATTGTATATATGTATGTTAGATTTATAATATGCGTATATTTAACATTAAGGAAAAGTGTGTCAATGTAAAGTATCATAGTAACATAATTATTTCGTATGAAAATGTTAACAATTTACTTATTTCATACTCTTTACATGTTAAGTACCAACAGTGTAAGAGTAATTATAAAATTACTCTTTATTGTTAAATTCTATTAAAATGTTGAAGATTCTAAAATGTTAAATGTATTTTTATACTTTAAATATACCCAACTTCATCGAATAAATATTTTTGTATGAAGTTTTAAAGGTTTGTCTTTAAGTATTTCGGAAATTTAGTCCTTAATAAGGGTGCGAAACTTCTGAATGTCATTAGCTTGGAAATGATTAGGGTGATTTCTTTCTTGAACTGTTAAAATATTAAACTATTCCCGAGCAATGATCAAGTATTTCCTGCAAAGTTAGTTACAGTTAAAAGCTACAGATATCATGTCAGTCTTAATTGGTTTTAGGATGATCTTTTGAAATTAGGCAAATCATGCTGAAATATGTCTGCATTCATGATGCGTCAACGAAGAAGGAATGTGGATTAAATGACGAAGGTAACATCCATATAGCGGTAATCTAAACGCTATATCAGATACTGTACGAGAATTATATGCTATAGTCTAATCCACCGCCCACCTTAACAATTACCGATTATCAAGACCAAAACAAATATAAACTAAACTGATTCACAATGACAAATTTAACATCTTCTTGCTAAAAAAACCAAACATTCACAATAATATAAAGTTGAACATAGACATAGATTAGAATTGCCGAAAAACTAGATTTAAGCGATATTCCGGGACATTTATATAACATTCCGTCGATTGTTTGATATCCACTATCAATAAGCTCTTTGTAACGAAAGAAAAAAGTGAGCAGAAGGCGTGGCTTATCGAACATATTTGTAAAAATGTAGTTACATATATGACATAATAAACATCTATTTTATATGACAGGTTACTATATAGTGTATGTTAATGACATCGACCATATTGACTACTGAACTATCGAAAAATTTTAAAAACTTATAATTAAATGTAAAAATGTAAATGAAAGTAAACTAGCTCTTTTTTCGGTTACATTAAACGATAATTTTTTAGGATGAGCACTGGATTACACAACTATATTCAATTCTAGTGACAGTCCGGCTAGTTGCAAATTCAAACAGGATGGTTATAACACATCTATATAATTTGCCGTTTACTCCAAATTAGATATTCGTTCCATGGGCACATCTACTATTATGGATTCTACTTATCTCCGCTGTTGAATCAGCATAATTGCAGACATGTTTCAGCATGCTATGCCTACTTT
>JACGTJ010019636.1:0-10661 GCA_014858695.1 Chrysomya rufifacies | reverse complement strand
TTCAGTTCTAGTTTAGTTCTAGTTCAGTTCTGATTCAGAATTAAGTCTGTTCTAGTTAAAGTGTTGAGCTCTCAGCTCAATATTTAAAATTTCCTTTGTAATGAAAATGAATCCTATTAATCTCACCTCTTTTCATGAAATCCCTTTTACTGATAATGCAAAATTTCTACAAAATATTTATAAAATATCAATTCATTGAATATTTTTATTAATTAATTTTATAAAAGATTTATCAATATTTATTGATAACAGCAAAAACAAAAATTACTTAATTTCCAAAAATAAACAATAAAAATTCAAAAAGAATATATAACGACCAATTAAAATCATTTATAAATCACACGAGTGTAAATGACGAAAATGCCAAAAACAAGAGAAAGAGTAATTTAAAGTAAATAAAGCAAAAAGACAAAAGAATTATACAAAATAACTGTCACCCTGACGCCAAGCAAATAGATGAAGCGTTTTATGCAGCAAATATTGATTGCAAATTTTCAAATTATAATTATGAATAAGAAAATAATATAATCGAATGAATTTCCGCTACTTTAGGATGAGTAAAATTTAATTTAAAGTCAAAATTAATTGTTGCCTGGCAAATTTATTCTATGAAGAGTAAGGTAAGATTTTGAACTCTAAAGAAAAGGTCAAACAAATTTATGTATTTAATAAAAAACAAACAAACAATATTAAGTAAAAATAAAAAAATGATTATAAACAAGTTTTCAATTGAAATGTTTTTTTGCCATTAGATTCTTTTTTCTATAATGACTTAAAGGTTGCTTTAATTGTTGGCATTTTTTTTATCAATTTGTAGTATTTTTGTTTTTGGTTTTTAATTTCATTTGAAACAAATTAGATTTAAATATGTATGTATTTATTTAATACACGTTCGAAATTAGGCACATGTTTGAAAATTACTATCAGTGTTTGTTTTTGTACCCTACACCACCATAGGTGGAAATTCCTTTGTGCGGTTGTTTTTGCAACAACATTTGAATATACCGTTCGCCTAAGAATCATTTTCTGAGTCGATTAAACGATACCCATCCATCTGGACGGCTGACTGCCCATGTAAACCATTTGCCCAAAGTAAAGGTCGAACTTTTAAATCTATTGTCTTCAAATTTAGCGCAGATTATTATTTTGATCCCAAAACAAAGCAGTTGTGTTTGTAACATAGAGGAAACAAGTTACGAACACCCACCTTTAAGTATACCGTTCGTCCAAGAATCATTTTCTGCGTCAATTAAACGATATCCGTTCGCTTAGACGGCTGACTGTCTTGCAGTCCATGTAAATCATTTGAACAATTTTAAGGTCGCAATTTTAAAGCTATTTTCTACAAATTCTGTGCTTAATTTGGACGACTAAGAACGAAACCTATTGAAATTGTCAATGATCGGTTCATTATTTCTCATAGCCTCCATACAAATGTCCTTCCGGAAAGAAGGATAATGCATATAACTCTCTTAAATATAAGTATAATTTATTGAAATTTAGTACTCTTAACTTTTTTGTAGATCTTAACTTATGTTTTAAATTTCATTCCAATGGGTCTATTAATTCACCTATTATTTCACCTCACCCCCATACGATGTAAAATTCTAAAATATGTGGGAAAACTTAAAGTTTTTGAGATATCCTTCAGAAATTTGGCTATTTGTTTTGCCCAGGAATGAATCCTTTTGAAATTGGTCATGATTGTTGCATTATTTAGCAAATGTCCTTCCGGAATGGGAAATAATGCCTATAACTCTTAAATATATGTGTAAATTATTGAAATCTGTAGATCTTAATCTTGGTTCAAAATTTCTTTGCAATTGATCTATGACTTTACCTAGACCCCTTATAAATAATGTCTCCAGGAATTGAAATTTAGAGAAATTTAGTTAAATCAAAGAAATATTTTCATAATAATATTCTATCGTTATGCGTGCAGTATAAGATGGGGTATGTAACATATGCTTGTTGATGGATATGTCTACGAAAATAGCTCGAATAGTTGATATTGGAGTAGCATCTGGTCTAAAAATGAATGTGAGGAAGACAATGTCACTGCGTATTAACTCCAACGTCATGGAAAAGTTCAGAAATCAAGGTAAACTTGTCGAGGAGGATGATGATACATTATGCTACCTAAGGAGCATTATAAAAAAAGAGGATATTGCTAACTGTCTAAAAGTGGCATATCAGGCTTTTAGACGGCTCAGCGGGGTTTGGAGATCAACAACTCTCTCACGGAAATCTAAATCTTTAATTCCAATGCAAAATCCGTATTGCTATATGCCTGTGAGAGTTGGAAACTTAGCCCACGTTACTACAATACCTATCAAGTGTTTGTCAACAGATGCTTGCGTAAAATCTTAAAAATTTTCGGGCCTAATATATTTTCCAAGGCCAGGATATGATCGATCACTAACCAGATCGCACTACGTAGAGAAATCCGTAAGAGAAAGTACAAATGGATTGGGCATACATTGAGAAAGGATGACCTTGATATCGCCAGTACTGTGATTGAATTGAATCATCAGTGTGAACGAAGAAGCTGAAGACTGAAGTCAAAAAATCTGTTGGAAGCTGGGAGCCAAATAAAAACCATCGCCCAAAATAGACCCAAATGCCATATATTTGTTGAGGCCCTATGCTAATTATAGGAATGTAGAGAACATATTTATATAAGTTGGGTAGCGTTTTATATAGTCGATGGTTACCGACTAAAATACACTTACTTGTTTCTTTTTCTAACTACAAATATTGACAAACAAAAGTGTTTCTGATTGTTTTTATTTCAAGTGGCGCCAAATTTCTAAACTAAGCTGCTTATTAGTTAGTCATGTATTTATTTGAAAGATATTATTTGTCAATTTATATTTGCTGTGATTTGAAAGTCAATAATTTTAAATAATTTATGTTAACATTGAACTTTGTGTATTAGTTCATAGTGAGGTCATTTTATACAATTCCCTTTTTTAATATTTTAAATCTTAATTATTTTGTTTGTTTGTATTATTCCCATAAACACTTCCGTTTGAAAATTCTCTTTAAAATTCTTTTCATTATAACTCTCCTTAAGTTTTTTATTACCTTACAACATTTTTGTTTAATCTAATTAAAAGAAACATTGAAAAATTTCAACAACTCATTCTTCAGGATTTACGCTTGACCAATAAATTATAAGAAATTTTCAATGTGTTTTTTTCCCCGGTAAATAGCTAAACAAATCCTTTGAAATTGACCAACTGATGCGCTAACATTTCCACACCTACTTTTGCACCAAGTGCAATATTGCATTTTTTTCTATAACAAAAATGTTTCCCTACAATAATTGGGTCAGTCTAAAAATTTCACACAAAAAAGATTAATTACAAAGAGATGATTTAATGAAAAAAAAAAAACTAAACACAAATTAACAATAAGCCTTAAACGATAATGTGGGAATATTTTATTACTTAAACAAATATGCAACATTGAATTTTAGATTTATTATGGAAAAAATATTTAAGTCGATTTAACAAAGGACTATTAACAGATTTATTATTTCGAAATTAAGCGAAACAAGTACAAGGAAATTTTGTTACAAAAGGCAAACATATGGTTCAATGATCACTTGTAAATTTCTCACAAATAGAAAATTTGTTAAACATATCGTTGTATTAGACTAAAAAGGGTCACTTGCTGGAAAAGATTACACTTGGAGGACCACAACTATAACCTAAGTTTTTCGCTTTTTCTTTGCTAAAGTTCCACAAAACAATCGCACAAATAAAAGTGATTTACTCGGTCAAAACCGACCCTATGATAATTGCACCACCTTGCTAGAAACGATTACACTTGGAGGACCACAACTACAACCTAAGTTCTTCACTTTTCCTTTGCTAAAGTTCCACAAAACAATCGAATGGATTTAGTGGGTCAAATCCGACAATATGATAACCTGCACCACCTGAGGGCCGAATATTATTATTGTAAAATACTTCACTGCTTCGAGTGAAATACATCACTTGACTTATATATAAATGTTATATGCTCTAAATTTAAAATCCGAAAGATATTTGCATGGGGACTAGGTGAAGTAATGGAAGATTGGCATATTTAAGAGGGTTATAGGCATTATTCTCCATTTCGGGAATACATTTGTATAGAGGCTACGAAAAATAATATACCGATCATGACCAATTTCAAAAAAACTTCCTCATAGGAGCAACATACTATTTCTCAACATATTTTAGTCATTTTTGCTGTAAAACCCTCATTCTGAGAGAAAGTTTGTATTGGCAGCTAGATGAATAGTCCAATTGGAATCAAATTGAGAGCATAAGTTCTTATCCACTGAAAATGTATGTGAATTAAATTTCATTAAAATATTTATTGACATTATTCGTCATTTTGGAAGGACATTTGTTTGGGGGCTATGATAAATAATTGACCGATCATGATCAATTTCAATAGGCTCCTGAGCTAAAATAATTATCTAAATTTAAAGACGATAGCTTTAAAACTGCTAGCAGTACTCCTGAGCCAAACTCCTAAAAGGCTCCTGAGCCAAAAAATATTTATCTAAATTTAAAGACGATAGCTTAAAAACTGCTACCAGTACTTTGCGCAAATGGTTTTCATGGACAGACGGACGGATGAGCGGGCTCCGTTAGTTCGACTAATAAAATGCTTCTTAGTCGAATGGCATATTTAAAGATAGATGTTAGGATATTTTTTTACCTATGTTTCATACATTCTCATAAACGCATGGGGTGAAGTAGGGAAATGCAGCTCACTATTGAATTGCTCTAGCATCTAACTACTTCCGGTCTATGATTATCTGTGATTCTGTTTCGACAGAGGGAAACTTAACTTTAGAAGTTACAAATATGAACGCTACAAACTTAAATCAATTCTGTGAATTCGTTTTAGCTGCAATGCTTAAATTAAATTAAAACTAAGAGAGATTGTTAAGGCTGTATATGGACACTGAATATTTAGAAGCCCCTGATCCAGCTCAAGCTTTTAAGGGCAAAATTTAACAAATTTCATACCTTTTTCTACGGGTGACATTATTTTAGAACTTAAAGTTGTCTGCTTTTGCATGAAAATCTTGCATGCTATCGGAATCAACGTTCCATATCCTGCTTTCAATGAACTATATCTAAAATTTATGTATGTGTTAAAGATAGATATTGCTTGTTCGGGAGCAGCCTGCATAATATAACAAAGCAAAGTGGTGAATTTCTTTCCGGAAGTGAAAAAAGCATAATCTCAACTAATTCATTCAATTTGATATTGTCTGAGTATAATTCTATTGGAAAGTTATTTTTTCACAATACTATTTTTATTTTCCTGATTTCGAGAACAAATGAAAAATGGACCCTTTCATAGAAGTGAAACTTCCTCTTTCAGGAATCTAACTACCTTCGATCTATGATCAAGTATTTCTGGGCAATGTTGAAAAACGGAGATGATTTGTAGATTCATGGCTGTGGAAATATCCATTGAGACGGTGTCTGATTTGAAGCAAACGTCTCGCAATTTAGGCATGTTATAACAATCCAGTAGGAGCGGTTAGCAGTCCTGGACCCATAATGATCTAATCAAATCTACTTCTTGTCTTAAATATTTTCCGATTCATGAAATAAAAACAAATATAAACCAAATTGATAAATTTCGAAAATTTGACGAAACAGTGGCTCCTGAAAGTAATGAAAGGAAGGGACATACATATGTAGTAGTTATATCAATTTAAAATCTGACAATATTTTTATATAAAAACATTCTCTCTTAAATAAATTCCCATGCATAAAATCTATAAAAACCCATAAAATTACACAAAAGTTATACAAAGTCATGACGAAAATATAAATAAAAAATAATATTAAATTTCCTATAAAAAAATACACCCAAAATATATTAACATTGCACATTAGAAACCAACATGACAATATAAAAATTAAAATCCTTTCATTTTTTCTTCTTTTTTTCAAATCAATAAAAGGATACAAATAAAATCACTGCAGCCGCAATGTCACCTGCATAAAAAGGAAAAAAAAGATTTCAAACAATTTACTTACATACTTCTCACAACATTCAATCACTTTCGTAACCTCTAAAGGCAGACAATTGCTGAGAACTATAAAAACCAACTATAAAATATAAACATGCAACAGGATGTGAAAGGATACACTAAACACACATTGCTTACATTCTTTAACTATGACAAACATATGCAAGTGCATTCCATTACTCATAAGAGTGTTAGTCTGTAATACGAGATGTCCTTTTTTAACAAGTGTTAGTAATGGATTTTTATTTATTGAGCAAAATTTATACAATTTTCTCACTTTCACTTGATGTTTAGCCGTTTAGTGTGTATTTTTTTCACTGAAGACTTGATGCATCACGGTCTTGGTTGAATGGTTAGCTGGTGTAAGTAATGACAATATTTTTATGGGAAAAAATTTTGTATTGATGTATTCAACAATTAAGAGAAAGGATAATAAGGATACAATAGCATTAATACTTGTTACGGAAGGTTATAGAGAAAAATTATTACATTTATAAGAATTCATGGATTTTTTTTGTGCCAGAGTAGAGTTCATATCATGGGAACATGAGGATGCATAATGTTGAAAAAGAAATTTAATAATGAAAGGATTCAAACGTAAACATGTGTATGGGGGATGAGGTAATCGGTTATCGTATAAGTTAGGTTTGCAATGGATACAAGTGAAAGTTATACAAGTAATACAACTAGCTGGTTACCTCAATATAATTTGATAAATTATATGCAGAATAAGTGTAATAACTGTTACTGTTGTCTCTCAAGAAAGTCTTAGTAAAGCTTATCAATGGGGCCACTTTCTGTAAAAAGTATTTCGACAATCTTCTAAACACTTACTTTGTTTAATATTTTAACTAGTGCTGCTAAACATTTCAGATCTTAACATCCTGTTGATAAACTCTCAAAATATTTTCACTGACCTCTAAGTAAATACTTTCACTTTCATCAACTTGTTAAAAAACCCTCAATAAACATCCTGATATGTTTAAGCAAATAAATCTTTCAAACATTTAATGCATACAGGTGAATTTTTATTACATTAATTGTAATGATTTTCACTGTAACAGCTGAATTCACTTTACTTTCGCACTTAAGTGTATTTGGAATTTTCAACCGAGATAAACATAAACTTAGATGTTTTTGTCAACAATCTACTTGTTTTAATTACACATGATTTCAGTTGCATCTCTTAATGTTTTATTACATTTCATTACAATAGAACTTAAAAAAAACTGTACTAAGCCATAACTGAACTAGAACTGAACTAGAACTTGAACTGAACTAGAACTGAACTAGAACTGAATTAGAACTGAACTAGAACTGAACTAGAACTGAACTAGAACGGTAAATTTCTTTAGAAATTTAATCCGTAAATTGATTATTCCACCCTATTCTTTCATCGAAAAAATGTTATCCCTACGGATTTTTTGTTTGTCACAGATTATTAGTTTAACATCAAAACAATTGCGATCGTTTTAATTGGGCGTATTTCTTAAGTATTCGTAATTTTCCAATATCATTTCAATCAATTGATTTCCTCTAGGGATTTTTTACACATTTTCCTCTATAAGATAATCTTTATTTTGTTGCATCTTTGCTTTTGACTACCTAGCAATTTTCCAATAAATTCAATCAATTTAAATGAAACACCTTTTTTTTTTGAAATCGTATCCTTTTTATTTTTCTTCTTTCAAATTAATGTTTACCAAACAAACAATTCATCATCTTAACAATTGGACAAATTTGTTAAACGGAACAAAAAAATAGGAATAACAACAAAAATTGTATTTGGTAATAAGAAAATCTAAAGAATATGACAGTCATTTCTATGCTCAAAATCATAAGAATAAAAGGGTGACAGACAGGCAGACGGACAAGCACTCAGTCATTTTACATATACATATAGAAATGACAACAACAACAACATCAATAAATATTGGGTAAATTAATCAAATACACAAAACAAAATAAACTGAATATTTACAATATTATAAATGAAATATTGTCATACATTTTTTTCTATACTTTTTCTGTTTAAATGACAAAAAGGAAAGAATGTAGAAAATCGTTTTGTTTGTTTGAAGAAAATATCAATTGTGTAAACGGTATTTTGATTGTGCATATCCTGTTTATTTGGTCTATTATTTCTGTTGATTCTTTTTCGTTATTTTGCTTTGGTTCACAAAAGGACCAACAAACAGATGCCTTCTGTTACGGTAGCTGTTCAAATGCAAGAAAAGAAAAATTACCTTGTTTTTCTATGCAATTTTCCAATTGTTTACTTTGTTAGTTTAATTTTTTATTTAAAGATTTTTAGCTACTGTAAGTATTGTTGTTGTAGATGCTTTTAGTTTTTTTCTTCTTATAAATGTAATTTTCTTGTTCTGCTTTACAAATTTGTAGTATTTTTTTTTACCGATTGTACTCGCTTAACATGAAGCAAAAATGTATGTATTTAGGCATTGAAAATCGTTTTCCAGTTCTTATTATTTTGCTTATTATTTTTTTTTTTTTGCAAAATTTATTAAGTTTGTTCCTGCATCAAAGCATTTCTTAACAATTCTTATCCTTTGGGTATTAAGAAAATTGCATTCTTAGATGTTGGATAACAAAAGTAAACACGAAAAAGGCCAGGAACAAATTCTAAATGAAATCCCTGTTTTGTTGTTAGCAAAAAAATAAACAAATTTCTTTTTAAGCCAATAATAAAAGAAGATGAAAAAGAAAATTAAATATCTATAAACTAAATAGTACCTACAGCTTAAGATCCTCAAATAAACGTAAACCTAGCAAAAAAGGGTTAAAGTTGAATAGGAGCAAGAAAAAAAGAAAACTGTTTCACAGAAATTAGCAGAAATTATAAAAAAGGGTGCTTTTTCTTTTAATTCATTTCCACTTTTTTGTGTTTCAAACGTAAAATTATTTAAATTAACTAAATTGTTGGTATTTTTATCTTCTTTGGACTAAGTCTCTGGAACAAATAAAACAATTTGCAAAACATTTTTAAAATTATTTGCAAAATGAAGGTAAACTATTTATTGAGCGCTAAAGCCAAAGGACTAACAAAATTACTGGGCTAAAATTAATTAGGTTATAAAAAAAAAACCAGAAGTATTACGTTAGGGAGGGTCTTTTTCACAGCAGTGTTAAAGAATTTTAAAATTAGAAATGAGGACGGATAAATCCTATAAAACAGGATTTCATTTTAAAAATTTGCACATTTAAAGCAAATAGGGAAAAATACTGACCTTTTAAAATGCTGCGTAAAATAATAATAATATAATATAAATAGAATTTTGAAACGCTTTAGAAATGCGGATAAGAAAGATCCCAAAAATGAATATTTTGAAACACTAGATAACAACTACGAAAAGGGGGATCAAAATGGAAAGGAGTACCTATGTTTAAGTCTGATAAATAAGTGTTGGTAACCAAGTACATAAAGTTGGATTAAAATAGTTTCAAATATATAAAACGTACCAAAAATTGTGAACATTACCAAAGATATAAAAAGTACCAAAAATCTAAAAAAAAAACAGATGACAAAAGTACCAAATCATATGTCCAATAACAAAGAGTCGGGTGTTTTCAAATGATGAAATTCCTAAAATCAATCTTTGTATTTATGTAAAAGTACAAGATTCTCCAGATGATTTTGTTACAGCAGCAACTAAGATCGTTAGTTGAATGATCCTATGTCAAATCGTGAGAATTTGGTTCGATTTCTACATGTTTTTACATACTGTCTCCATCTATTTTATCACTGTAGGATAAAAAAAATACCGGTAACTTTTACATAGGTTTGCCATTGAAGGGGTCTAATTGACATTGGAATATAACTTTTGGTTCGGTTATATAACTGTTTAAAAGAACAACTATAAAATCAGTTGCAAATCAGACAAATGCTCAAGAATTTTTATTGTAAAAAACTCCAAATTTCCCAGAGAAGCTAATACTGAACTGAAACTTTTAATGTCTCACATTTCTTTCAGTGATTGTCATAAAAATGTTTACATTACCACATTGTATTCAACAGTTATTAGTGGTATGGTTCTTTTTCTCAAAGCTTTTTTTTCGTAATTAGGCATAAGACTCTGGTGTTACAATTAGGCCAGCAATAACTTGAACATACTTCACTTAAAATCAGCAAATTCACATGTGATTTTATAGCTACATACATATATACACACACATTTAGGGGATATTTATATTAATGGAGTATATTGCATGTTATTATAACATTAAGAATTTAAGAACTACTAATTGTTAAAACGGTTGCAAAATGAGAAAAAAAAAACTATTTGTATATATATTTTTATAGTAATAATAATAAACTCATAGTTAAATTAACAGTAGTGTTACAAAATAATAACAATAAAATCTCAGCAAGTTTTGTTACAAAGCTATAATAAACACGTTATGCCGATTCGTCTATGCCGAATCTTATGTACCCTTGACTTAAAAAATATAAAAAAATTGCAAAAATCAGGAAAACTTTGGTAATGGCTTCACAAATCCAAAACAAAGATTTAGAGTAATGTGGAGTGTTTGTGTGTGGTTTTTATTAGCAAAACAAAAACAAGTAAGAATACTATATTCGGCTGTGCCG
>JACGTJ010019598.1:835-10991 GCA_014858695.1 Chrysomya rufifacies | reverse complement strand
TTTTTTTTTTTTGTATTTATTTATATGTTTGTTTTTATTACTTTATGGTTACGATTATTGTTATTATTGTTTTAAAACTTAATTCGTTAAACGTTTTTATTTTGTTTTTGTTGTATATATTTTATTAATTTTTCTTTTTTGCTTTCGTTGTGGGGTTTTTTTATTCAATTCTCTTTTTAATTATCTTTATTATGTTTATTGTGTTTTAAAATCAATCATCTTTTTATTTTGTGTATATTTTGTAATTTTATTGTATTTAATACTTTATTTTACATTAATTACTTTTTGGTTTTTTTTTGTTGTTGTTATTAACACGTAATCCATCATTATATTTATATATTTTATATTATAAAATTTTTATCATTTTCTTATTAACGCGTTTTTCTTTCTCTTACTCATTTAGAATTTATATTTATTTTTGTTATTTATAATATAATTCTTATTAATACTTTTACGCAGTTTATCTTAAAGTTTCACTTGTTATTATTAATATTAATAATAATAATTGTTTTATTTAATTTAAACCGTATTGTTGTAGTTGTAGTAAAGAGTAAATTTTTATGTATTGTTGCTAACCAAATACTCCGAAACTTAAAGTTATATTATTACAATAATAATAATAATGATCGACCGTCTTTTTGTCGAAATTTTATAATGGCGCTATACTGCCTTTACCAATATATATATTTTTTTTATTTATTATTTTTTTTATATATATTTTATATTAATTTTTTTTTCTTCTTCATATAATAAAAAAAATTAAAAAAAAAGTTTATAAATTAGCACATACGCATATGTTTACCACCATAATAATAATAAGACAACACTAGGAGAGCGAGCGTTATTGAATTGTACGGTACTAACAAGTACTACGTACCACCACCACCAACCGCCATCTATCTATCTACTCGAGTGCACGATACGATCCTCATTTTATTTAGCTGGTTATTTGGTTACTCAGTTTGGATCACTTGCTCTCAGCTTTTTGTTTTTTTCTTTTTAAATCGTCTGAGTATAAGCAGCAAAACACAACAACAACAAGAATAATAATAAAGATAAAAACGATTGACAAAAAAAATCTTTCATATAGAAATTTTTTCCTTTTTTTTTAATTTAAATTTTTTTCTATAAATTTCGGCGTAAATTTAATTTCTTTTAATTTAATTTTTTTGGTGTTAAAATTTATTTAATTATTTCTTTCGTTAAATTTTTCGTTATATTAGTTATAATATCAATAAATAATGTAATAATTTGTTAATATTTTCGTTTTCTTTTTTTTAAATATTTTTATTTTACAATTTTTTTTTTTTTTTTTTTTTTTGCACAATTTCACCACAAAATTTTTCTTTCCTTCTTTAAATAGTTCACTTTAGTTTCTATTTTTTACATTTTTTTTTTATTTTTTAGAAACAGAACTTAGGAAAAAAAGTATTTATTAAATAAATTGTTAAACACGAAAAAAATAGTAGTAGAAAACTAATAAAATATTTAGAAAATAAAAAAAAAGAAGGTAAACGCAAGAATATTATATAACCACCACTACTACTGGCTACTATTCAGTACGATCAATTGTGACAGAACTAAAATAAAATGAAATGAAACTGACAAGAAAAACAGCAGAAAATATCATATGGCCGCCGTTACCGCTGTCGCCACTACATATATTCACAACGATCAAACGTTAAGAGTTCTCCTCGCTCTATGCACACAACAACAAAAACAACAACAGCAAACTCTCAGCGTAACAAATGTCGTGTTAAATATCTCTTCTCCACAAAAGTGTTGCCACAATTATTTGGATATACCCCCAATATGTTATACAAAAATAACTTTAGCCTAGAAAGTCTCTTTAGTTAATAAAAAAAAAAAAAACAAAAGAAATTTCCCCAATAGTCATTCGTTAAATCTCCTCATTATTATGGAAAATATCAATGTTATAAAACACTTGAAAGGGTGGGTAATTTTTATAAAGACAAAAAAAATAATAATAATGTTTTATTAATAACAATTTGTCGAATAAATGTTTTATTTTCTTATTCTTTAAATACTTAAAAATTTTGACGTTTTTGTAAACATTTTATCGTTTAATAATTCTTTGAGTCTAGACGTTACTGTTTGTTTGGTTTTTTTCGTAGAGCTCTAAGTGTTCATGTATGTATGTGCGTGTGTGTGTGTAAAAGAGAGTATCTGTGTGTGTATAAATTTATCATAATGTGAGTGTAATTGTAGTTATAAATTAAATAATATTAATAAAAAAAAAAGAAAAGAACTTATCAGAACTACAACACATTGTAGTTGTTCAAATCTAAAGCACACTTTATGGTTCTTTACATTTTTTTCTGATACCGGTATTTCAATTATTTTTATCATATCTTCATTACTGTTTCTTAATCTTATACATAGGGAAAAGCATCGTTGCAAAATCAACAACGGTTTTAATCACTTTGCAACCATATTTTAAATTTATTATATACATCCTTTGTATCAAATTTAAAAACATCAAAAGATCAGTCTGAAATATCGGTTTAGAAAAATGCATTCCAGAAACTCCCCGATGTCAAAATACACTTTGGGAATAAAAACGTATTCCTGATGCCTGAAAATTAACAATTACTTTGCAAACTTATTTTAAATTTTGTTATAAACATCCGTTGTATCAAATTGAAAACATCTAAATTTCAGTCTGAAATATCGCTTTAGAAAAATGCATTCCAGAAACTCCCCGATGTCTAAATACACTTTGGGAATAAAAATTTCAACAAAAAAGACAAGTATGATTGGTGATCAGGGATATAGTGCACCAGGGATATAGTAAAACTAGAATAATTCACACTCCAAAACACCAGTAGATCATCAGGGAGACTGTGGCTTTTTAAGAAGAGAAAGAACTGAGACTTTGGTATTTCCGTATAAGGCTTTCAGTAGTTTCTATTACGGGTCACTGTGAGATTACACTTTAGCGACTGCAGCGTCTTAAAAGTTCGCTGACTTTGAACTAGAATTAAATTACAAGTGAACAAGAACGAAACTTAGACTGAAGAAAAAATCTGGTAATTTAACTATTCAAAATGATAGGCCTATTCAATGGCTATTCAATGTTTCTTCTCCAAAAACATTCATAACTTCTTTAATAAACGTTTTACGACGAAAATAATCTTCATTTATAATCCCTTTGGTTTCTGTACAACAATTAATGTTCTTCACTAAAAACATCCATGACTTCGTAAATAACTGTTTTTCGGCGAAAATAAGCTTAATTTGTGATCACCTATAGACTTTTAAAATAATTTAAAATAAATCAAAACTTACTGTAGTTTCTATTTAGATCGAACAAGTATTTGTTTTAACAGAAATTTGTGGTCTAATTCTGGATATAATCTAATTTTTAATGCTGAGTAAGTGAATTTATATAATAGGGTGAAATCGCTTCATTTTATGCTAAACAAGATATATTTATTGAAAATATATCGTGCACTTTTATGTAATTTAAGATAAGCTTGGGAAGAGCTACTAAAAGAAAGGTTTATCAGCCAAGAATCACTCAAAGAGCCAATGAGAAAGCATAATAGAAATAAATTTAGCTTAACTTAAAAGATTTAAAGAGAACAAAAGATTTTTGAGTGAATTTACAGAAATTTTTAGAAAGTTTTAAGGATTTAAACTAAGTTTATAATGTTTAAAACATCATCAATCAAAATTATTTCAAAAATCTTTAATATTAATTTTAATGAAAGTATTTTAAAAGTTATTAATTAAAACTTTATTTAGGATATAATTTTAATTATTACACTTTAAATTGTCACCTTAAAAAGACCTAATTAATAAAACTTAAAAGTTCTGAAAATGAATCGTATATGTATATACCCAATATTTAATTACTAACTATAAGCAATTTGATTGTTAATGCCAAATAATTTAAATTAAAGCCAACGTAATTGTAGTAAAATAGAAATGATAAGACATATTTCTAAGGAATTATTTATATAATTAAATATCAAAATTAAATAATAATAATAACTAATACCAATATCTGAATCAGTCTGTTTAACAAAGTGTGCCGACGACACTTTTAATTTTTAATTTTAAATATAGATTTAAATTACCACTGACTTAAGAAATACAATAATAAAAATTAAAAATTTAAATGGAATTTTTGCAAAACAAGTATCTAATATTAAAAAAAAAAACCTTTTAAATAAGTTACAAATACAGCAGAAAATATATTGAATTTAACAGCCAATGAACTTTTTTTTCATTAAAAAATGCATATAATTTATTATTTCAAGAAATAATTTTTAAAGGTTATTTGATATAATATTTTTGTGACTCCAAAATGTTTGATTTGTTAAGTTATTGTTTAAAGTTTTCTTGATAAACTTGAAATATATAAATTAATTTAATATTATATATTAATTTTTTGTACTTTTTATTATTTTAAATAAATTGAATTTCAAAACTTTTAGATGTTACTAACCCGAAATTTAAAATTTTTAACTTTTTTGAACTTAAATTTTTATATTTGTATCATCTTTGAAATGATTTTCTCTTGTTTGGAAAATATTAAAAAAAAGAATCATTGTAACAGAACGTAAATAATTGTCAAATGACTTCGTTTGAATTTCAAACCAAATATACTCGGCACTGTGAATTTCTGGATCCACCTTGCTATAAATACAATATCTGTCTTTTATTGCAGCAAAATGGTAACACAAATTCACTGGACCATGTAAAATAAATTTGTCACAAAATGTTCCAACGCCAAACGCATAGTATGTTATTTAAAACAGCATCGATCCAAAGGATCTCCTCTCTTCGAACATGTAAAGATTTTTTGTCTGTTTGATTGAGTTTATCTTGTGGCCCTTGGAATTGGAATTATGGAATTGTGTGATTGCTGCAATATAAACTTGACTGCCTATTGGATGCTTTAGAGTTTTGAAGAGCATTTAGATTTTTCCTTTTTTGCTATTTCTTCACCTTTGGTTGGTGTAGATGACAAATTTGGAAATATTATGTAGATCAACCTTAAAATTTTTAGTTTCTGTACAATAGTCTGACGTCTACAGAAAATTGAAGAACCTTTATTAGTTCCTTAGTCTACTTTAACATAGTGAAATCTTCTATGAGGCATGATAGAAGGGAAAGGAATCGTTGCAAGATTAAAAAAGTTATGGTGCCTCCTTCTTGAAGCTCGATATTTTTTATCTTGTAGTATTTGGATTTCTATCCTTCGATCTGTACAAATACTAGATAAAATCGTGACGGAATCCAACATTGCGACATGACAGATAGGAAATGAAAAGTGGCTTCTCCATGAAGCGCGCCTATTTTAATCTCGAGGTATTTGAATTTCAAACTTTCGAATTCTGAACACTACTTGGAGGTCTACGTTGACAGAAATGAAATCATTGTTGAATCCTCCATGTATATCACCATTGAGGCATGATGTGTCCCACCTATATGGTGACAACTCGGGTCCTCCTACAAACTCTTGATTGCATGAGAAGTAATTAACGATCCAGCATTTATAGTTGAGAAAATTGTAGATCTCAACTTTAAATGCTGGATCGACATGTCATGTGATTTCATGTGTCAACTTTAACTGAAAAACCTTTAAGTGAACAGCAAATAATGAACATTTGCAATCTGAGTTGTTGTAAAACGACTTATTTCTGCTGTGAAAGCTTACTTTTAATGATTTGCTAAAGGTGAAAAGATGAGTTACATTATTGGGAATTAGTTACTTTTATAGAGGTCGAAAGCTTCGAACTGATCAAGCATCTAATTACTACCGATCTATGATTTTACGGCATCCGCTGTCATGAAGGAAAACATAACATGCTGAATTATATCTGCCATCACGGTGCGTTAATGGCGAAGATATGTAGATGGAGGAGGAATTGTCCAAGGTGAGGGTGTTTAATTTGGAGCAAACGGCTCGATATATAAACGTTTTATAACAATTCTGTCTGACACCAGAATCATATGCTGTATTCTAATCCACTGATTATCTTAAACAATTACCACTTAATAAAACCGAAATAAATATAAACCAAAATGATTTTATAATGATAAGAATGCTCTGAACAAACCAGAAGGCCCTATGCTCCTTAGAAGAACGAAGTGAACATATATATATTTGTACGAATTCTTAAAATAAAATGTGTATTTACACAATATCTTTACGCAAATTGTAAACCTATAAATTATGTAAAATTAAATCAACAACAATTCACAGTAAACAAAACAAACAACAATAATCGTGCTGAATATAAAAAAAACAAAACGTTAACGCAGTTAAAATCTTTAATTTTATTACTTTTTTGATTTCTTTTATTGCAAACAAGTTTTTGTTTATTTTTTTTAATCGTTTACAACAACAAAAACACTCATCGAAATTCCAAAAAAAAATTTAAAAAAATGATAATGACATTCTGCTAATTTTCGAAAATTGCAATCGAAAACCACAATAATAAAAATAAAAAAAGCATTAAAAAATTTAAACATGTCGTTTTAGACGTCAACATATATACATGTGTATTTTTGATTAAATTCTTTGTAATTTGATAAATATTATCTTAAATTCATAATACAAATGTATTTCAATACACTAACACCAAGAGTTACCACCTTTTTATAATAATAAGTATCTTATAGATACATTTTCTTTAATTCTTTACAAATTAAGAACTTTTAATTAATTGTAAGTTTAAAATATGCGAATGTTTTCCCCATATATTTTTATTTTAAAGTATTTATCCCTCTTATATGGCAACATAAGACAACAGGTGAATCATTTTAAAAGAAAAATGAGTATGAGATAATGAGCAAATATTTGATCGTATTTTTTAAGAAAAATTTTCAGCTCTTTCTCATTTTATATCTGACAGCTTACCAACGCAGCACTCAGAGTCATACAAATACAAAATGTAAACAAAAAGCACTTAGTTTTGGAGAACATGCTAAAAGAGCGCAAGGCAAATATTTAACAAAATTATACAAAAATATATAAAAAAAGAAAAATAAAGTAAAACAGAAAGATATACAGGTGTGCTTACAAATATAGTAGTAAGTTAGTAATGTTAATTATAATAATTGCTGTAGTTGTTGTTGTTGCCAATGTTTTTAAACTAAATAAAAATCTTTAAAAATCCACTTCATTCTTGATTTTATTTTTTATTATTTCGATTACGTTAAAAAGTAAATACAAATAAACACACAATTTTTTGTTGACTTTTTCAATAAAGATAAAAAAATGTTTTTTTGTTAAAAATTTATATTATGTTACAATAAATATAACACACGATAACAAATATTTTGACATACATCACCCTTCTTCTTAATTCTTAATAATAACTTTTGTGCATTTAAATTATATTACTATATATTATATTACTATATATGTATATACTATATATACATAGATGTATATAGATAAATTCTTTTCAAAAAGAAAAGAAAAAAAAAGATACATTTTAAAAGAAAACGTGTTTCATTTAATAGAATAATTAAATGAAAAAGCAAATAATATATATTTTTTTAACAAATAGAGAGAAAACAAAGTAATAAAAATAAATAAAACTAAAAAATATGTATATTTAATATAATAATATAACAATAAACATTGCTCGTTTTTTTATTTTATTTTAAACCTCGTTAATTATTAGTTCAATCAAATTTGTTTATTTATTTTTATAATAAAACTTGCGTGTTGGTTACACACAGTAACACAAATCAACGATTTTTTTTGAATACTCAAAGTTTTGATAATGGGTGATCAATTAGGAGGTTGTTATTAATTCGAACAAAACAAAAAAAATGAACAATAGAAGTGTTAGCCTTTACTTCTTGAAAATACAAAAACACTTTTAAAAATTGATATAATATGATTGATAGACCTGTCCAAAACCTAATTTTTAAACATGGCTAAATCTAACAAAACCTCCATTCATTTGTTTAGCAGTCAATATATTAACTGTTCGTCTTATTAATCGAACTTACTCAAAAGTAAATCAAACTCTTTCGGATAATATAGTATAAGTAATCGGATAACTTTAGTTAACTTTGGACTAGTGTTTCTTACCAGAGATCCAGTCCAAGGAATTGAGCATTATTTTGCACCCTGTAGTACCAGAAAATCTTTTAGGAATTCCCAAGGAACACATATTAAATTTAACAAAAATGTATCGAGATGCTTAAATATTTTGTACTATTGCGCTTAAAATAATGGTGAATGTTTAGTTTTCGAAAATTTTCCTAACAAAATTAAAACAAAAATGTTCCGAAATTCTCAAAATTTTCGAAAATTTCATAAGAAAATAACTTAAAAAAATCTTAAATCAACTTAAAATATGCAAAATTTTCCTAAGAACCAAAATTTAAAGGTTTATAAATACCATCGCAAAAATGCATTCTGAAACCTAATAGGATTCTGCGATAATCTAAAAATATAAGGTGGTATAGGGCTAGAGGATAATCATTTAAGTGAACAAAATAATCATAAATTCGAAAATTTTCCTAACAAAATTTAAAAAAAATTCAGAAATTTTATAAGGTAACAAATTTTTAGAAAATAACCTAAATAACAAAATTTTCAAAAAATTTCTTAAAAAACAAAATTTTTAAAAATATTTCTTAAAAAACAAAATTTTCAAAAAATTTCCTAAAAAACTAAATTTTCAGAAATAAACCTGAAATTTGCAAAAATTTTCAACGAAACAAAATTTCAAGGTTTATAAATACCATCGCTAAAATGTATTCTGAAACCTCATAGGATTCTGCGTTAATTAAAGAAAGACTCATCACATACTGTTTAAGGTGGTATAGGCCGAGAGAATAATCATTTAGGTGACCAAAATAAGCATTATCCTCATAAAAATCCTTATGTTTTACATTCTGCAACATAATCTTTAAAACTAAAGCGACATAAATTTCAGTTTTTATCTTAGAAAGATAATCGTTATACAATTAATGAGTTTCTGATCTTCATAATTTTTAACGACACCATTTAGTTTTGGAATAGTGTAATGTAGATTTCAATGTTTATTGAGATGCTATCAACATGTTTAGTAATTTTAAATGAACATGATAAACAACACAATTTCTCCCTCTGAATATTATTCATTTATTGAACAATGCTCTCGGTCTGGTGTCTAGAATAAACGCTTTAATCAAGAAGCTCAAATAAAATTTAAGGCTTTTTCTTTTCTTTTAAAAATGTTGGCACCTTTAATTATTTTTTACGTCAGAAAAAAAGGAAACAATTAGATTTTACTTTAAAAAAATTACTTTTATACATAAAAAGTTGGAAAGTTCTTCATAGAAATGAAGATTAGTATTAGCAAATTGCTGCTAATACAATCATACATTTCACATGTATACTATGTGAGACTAAAACATGAAGTTTTCTTCTTTGATTTGTATGTTTCCCCAACTCAAAATATTGATGTATATGATAATGGAACAAATTATAAGACCACAAATATATGAGAATTATTGTACCTAATATTAAGAAAAAAGATAAGTATTTGGTAGATTAAAAGGATATGTTTTTTGGTAAAATCATAGCATAGTTGTTTTCTCAAATTGTGAAAATGAATTACTTTAAAGTATGAGTTATTTCTGCTTTTTGATGCAAGCAATTTAAATCATCGATTTGCTTTTAGTTTTTGGAATTTGTATTTAAGAAAATGAAAGAATTCCCAGCAAAATTGTATCCGTTCTACAACTAATTCCAGAACGCTTGAAAATATCCTGATCTTGTTCGGTTTAGGCGCTACGACCAATCATTTATATCCGAAATTATCAAATTCTGAACTACTTCTACGAAAGTGTATCCATGCGCAAACGGTTCTTGTCTTGTTCTAGGATCAATGATTGCAGTTCGAAATTGTCGCGTTCGAAACTAGTTACATACTCATTCTAATAAATGATTTTAGCATTAGTTCTTTGTTGAATGATTTTTTGTTCAAAATTGTTTCGTTCAAATCTAGTTCCATAGAATTACTACAGAAGTGGTTAATCCTTTTTTCAATGGGCACAATCAGTCATAGAAGTGACTGATTTTTGTCAATGTTTGGGAAAACGAGTTTTTATTATTTTATTTTTATTTACAAATAAATTATTTCTCTTTTTGTAATTTGTTTTTTTTTTTTTT
>JACGTJ010019552.1:0-16216 GCA_014858695.1 Chrysomya rufifacies | reverse complement strand
ATTTTATTTAAGAAACTATGTTTGTTTTTTGCCATCTACTGTGAAGATAAAATTTCGCTTTTGTGATCAAATGGGTCTTTTTCGAAATGTGCACTATATATGTTAGTGTAAATATTATCGCAAGTAAACGCGAATGAAATTGTTGAAAAGGAAGAAAGAAATATTTGTAGACTGTTACTTACGACCAGATATTTAATCGTACACAAACAAATAAACTTTTAAGTTAAAAAATGTATAACAAGTGCAGCTTGTTTCCACTTGAAAATAATGTGCAGTGAAAGAATTGGTTTCATAAATCAAAAATAAAATAAATTCATAATCATTATTGATTTCTTTAAGGCGTGATGTGTCCCTCAACATTAATCATAATTAGTTTAATTGTATATAAATGTATAAACATGTACATGTACATACACATATGTACCTACAAACATTTCTCAAATGTTTAGCGTGTGTTAAAATTTAAATGGATACAAATTGCTAATGAGTGAATATTAAAAAAAGTTTGCAAAAAAAAAAAAAAAAAAACAATAAAGTTTTTTAAGTGCGTGATTTTTAGTTTTTTTATTAACACTTGGTATCTGAATGTATCTCTGCTAAAGAGCTTTATTTAGAAATGATTGCCGCTCCAGTTTCCAATGATGTCTTTCTTATATGTTTTTTTCAACTTATTAGCAATAAATGTCTTTAAAAAAGAAATGTTAGCAAGTAACAACATTAATGTTTGTTGGTGTCTGTCATCAACAGCATCAACAAAATCATGGCAATCAGTCACAACAACATCAAACCATTTGTAGCAATAAACTTGTCTTCATAAATGTTGAAAGAGAAAAAAAGTCATAATATTTTTGCCATCATGCGATACATTTTTCCTTTCTATACATTTTTGGAAAATATGTGAAACAGTTTTAAACAATTTCACATAATTCGTGCATTTTGTTTAAATACCAAAAAAGCTAAGAAAAAACTTTAATAATAAATTATAAATATTAAATTATTAAAACTATGTAAGTATGAAAATCATGAAAAGAGATATTAGTCTTAGTAATAGCTTCGGGGCGATCTAGTCACAAAAACCAATTTAGAGATAAAACAAGTTGTATGTTTTTAAAGCGAACAATAGCAGCAGCAATAGCAAAGGCCTCACTCGGTATCTATAATGAAAATAACATTTCAACTGAAATTGCAACAAATTAAATATTTCGTGTAAAAATGTTGAATCAATTATATTCATTAGTATTGCAAATGTAGTGAAATTTACCAATAATCATAACGTCATATGTAGAAATTGTAACCGTTTCTATCATTATAATTTTAATAAATATTAATGAATAATTGTTTTATTTTTTTTTAGTTTTTCTATAGAACTTTTATATTGAAGATTCTATTTATTTTCAAAACAATTTATGAACACATATGTTATTCTTAAAAATACATATATTTTTCAATAGCAAAGAATTTACTTAATTTATTTAATTTATATAAAAATTGTAGCTTTTTTTTTGCAATTTTGGATATTATTATTAACACAGCAATAATATACCAATTTACCTTATTAGGTAATAGATCTGTATGTAAAAAACTCACAACTGTAACATGATCGAAATTTAAAATCATTATGAGTTTTGAATATATTTCATAAGTGATAGAAACTTTCTTATTCAATTAAGTGTTTTATTAAGCTTTATAAAATATCAAACTTTCATAATACTATTTTTATCTTTGATTTAAAGCATTTTTACATACCACCTACAATGTTTGATGAACCAAAACAAACGAAAGACTTAAGACATAAACTTTATTAAAAAATAATGTAAATTAAAAAAAAAAAAAAAAAAACAGAATAAATTAAAAAGCATCCATATATATATTTCCAACTTAAAATTATTAAAACACTAAAAAACAAACAAAAGTTTCAAAACACGAACTTTATTGAAAAAATAACGTTAATCAACAACAGAATGAATTAAATACATTCGAAACAGAACTTATTAAAACAAAAAATGTTTCACTAAATATTTGCAATTAAGACATGCAAATGGTTTAGTTAAATTGATCTTGTGCTATTTTCTTAGACTCTCTTCAGCAATAAGTTGAAAAGTTCTAACAAAGTTTAAGAAAAATGGTTCAAATATGAAAAGAACATGGGTCAGTAACCTAAAAACAAAAAAAAAAAAAAAAAANNAAAAAAAAAAAAAAAAAAAAAAAAAAAAACACAATGACTTAAAAATTAAAGCACCTTATTATAAACACTAACAATTTTATGAATGTTATACTAAAGAACAAAAAACAAAAACATTTATTAAAAAATATACACATAAAGTACCTACATATAAATGTATACCAAAGCAATTACATGAACCAAAAACTTTAAGTACACGCTGGATAAATCCATTGAGCTCTGCCAACCTGTTAAAAGAAAAGTGGCTAAAAATATAAAAAAAAATATATAAAAGAAGAAAAGATAAATAAATAAAAAAAGAACCTACAACATTAACAACAACTAAACAGACATAAAGCCAACAATCAAAACAAACAACATTACAACAACAATGTGGCATCCACTTAAATCATATAATGACAATAACAGCATGTGTAATAAAGAACAAATTAAATTACCTTAATCTGCGCTAAACATAAATACCCATACTATATATTCAGACATATGAGTGATTTCTAAAAAAAATTAATAAATAAATAAATGTTTTTCAATATATTATTTACACTAATTTTAAATACAGAATAATAGATACGAATCAAAAATGTTAAATGAAATATTTTTCAGACAATGTTTTCTCACAATAGACTAAGATTTTTATATATTCAGTATTTTACATGTTTCTCAATAAAACGTTTACATATTATGCGAAGAAATATTTTTTTATAAAAACGATTAAATTTTTGTAATTGTTCATATACATAAGTACATAAATACCATTATACCCACCAAAAGTTAGCATAAACTTAATGAAATATATGTATGTATGTATGTTTGTTTGAAGAAGATTTTAAATAATCTTTAAAACAAAATTTAAACCCATTTAAAGCGACAAAACAAACTTTAATCGATGGAATAAATTAGAAAGAAGCATCTTCTTAATGCCACACATTGCAACGGTAAGATGAAAAATAATGAAATATTTAATATAAACTATTTATTAGTGAAAAGTGCTTACGGTTAAAACAGAAGAAAGGGGTTCAATTGTTTGTTGTATCATTAAGTAAAGTATTTGTTTGTGTTGTTTTTTCTACTCTTCTATATTTTGTTCTATTTACATTGGGGCCTTCTTGTGTAATCTTAGCAGAATAAGAGTAGAGGGAATTTTCACTGTTGACTTAAACACCTTAAGTGATTTAATAAGTACCCACTTTATTTGAAAGTTCTTTTCAACCTTTTTCTACTTTATTTCTTTTTGTTCATCCTCTTGTTTTTGCTTAATTTATATTTGATCTAACTTAAGCCCTGTAGTTGGGTAGTACAAGAATATGTTTGTTATATCTAAATTGATGAATAAATGGTCGGATGGTTGTTTAGTTTGTCGGTTAGTTGGTTGGTCGAAAGGTCTAAGAACATGAGCACATGAAATAAAATAAAAATAAAAAAAATAAAAAATATGTTAGTGAGTGTTTTTGTTTAGTATGAAAGTCATTGTGTGACTATTATGGCCTTCATGGTGGCGCATGGCCTCTACTCTAAGCTATTTGTTCATATGCTTAGATATACAAACGTACATATATTTTAGTTTTTATATATGTTGGTTATTTTACATACATAGTAATTGAAATTAAAATACGAAAAAAGTACATTAACTAAAAAAAAAAGATAGACAGGTTCATCAGTTGGGTTGAAAGCACTGTTTGTGGCATTATATTATATAATAGTGCCTTTTTTATTATAACTTTTTGTTTATTTACTTATTTA
Organism: Chrysomya rufifacies; assembly: GCA_014858695.1. NCBI lineage: Eukaryota > Metazoa > Arthropoda > Insecta > Diptera > Calliphoridae > Chrysomya > Chrysomya rufifacies. Next base: position 12,294 of record JACGTJ010019552.1, on the reverse strand, counting down.
TTTACATCTATTAAAAACTCCACTACAAGTAATTTACAAGCTAATTGTAATAATTAAGATTTCAATACTAATATCCTATGCAAAACAAAAACAATTTATTTTAAAATGTTTTATATGATTACAATTTTATTAGAATTGCTAAAATTATGAGAATTTTAATTTGAAATAAAAAATATACATACTTTGCAAAAGATCTAATACAAATGATTCCTTTATTTTGCAATTTTTAGAATTTTCAATGCATATTCAAGATATAAAATAATCGATATTTTTTAAAGATTTAAAACGGATCTTAAAGCCGATTTTAGAAATAAAATAATGTTCATAAATAAATTTAATAGCAATAAAAAATATTCTGGAAGCATAAAGACTCAAAAAAAAACTATATGTAACTTTAAAGGAGAAAATCAAAGAAGCAGCAGACTTCATAATCACTTGTTTCGCTTAGAGTGTGTTGTCCTAAATGTGTGCCCAGCATGTCGGCTTATTGCTTCAAAAAAATCTATTTCCCTAAATTGGATATAAAGTATTAGCCCTATTCTACTTATTATGTCGACTGAATGAAAAAGTTCCTTAACTGATTCATCAACACACAATTTAAAAGTCTGGAGCTCAAATGTTCAAACTTGGGTTGTTGATTGGTCTCTGAACAACTCAGCTAAGACGGGATCTTGGAAATTCTGACAAAAAATGTATCTGATACATAATTGAAGTCCGAAGTCTTTGGGGATAAAAAGGATTAAACTGTATTACCAATAAAGATGAAAATATAGTTCGAATAGTAGGATTTTGTGACTTAAGAAGAAAAACAAATATAGGTTCGATATTTTTTGGAAACATATTAGAAATCACCAAAAGCTTTTAAAAGTACCAAGAGTGTAAATAATAAGCGTTAAAAAGTACCAAATAGGTAAAAAAAGTAGCATAACTATACAAAAGAACCACAAATCAAGACCGATAGCAATGTGTAGGATTAACTTCTAGTTTACTATAATTCTCAAATCAATTTTAATAATAAATTTAACTTTTGAATCGAATGTGATAATTTATCCGCAATATGAAATTCCAAATTTATCACAAATGTTTCTTTAGGGAATCTGAAATCTTATAAAAGTAAAAGTAATCAATTACCACGAAAAATTCGAAAATAATGCAACACATATGTAAATATAAATACAATTTCTTTATTTTTTTAGCTATGATTCAGTAAAATGTCCCCAGAGTTATGAAATATAAACATGAACCATTTATTGGTTACATATATGGAGTATGAATAATACTTTTTTTGTTCAATTGGCCCTCAAATTGGTTTAAATGTTTAAGTGTGAATCATTTAACAAAAGAAAATACAATAAATGAACTGCGGTTGTTTTTATTTATTATGACTTTGTTACTCATTAATTAACACTAAATCTGCTAGCCGAAAATATAAATTGATACAAGGTCTAAGGGTTTTACAATAAAAATATCAATGAAATAAATGTCTCTTTTAGATTTCTCTTATTGTCTTAAAATATGTATTTTCAAACAAAAAAATCACATTTCTCGTATATATTGATTTAAATATTGAGTTTGTTGTTTGAAAATGTAAGAAAAGATAAATAATAAAAAAAAAATATTTTAAGAGCACAAATATTTTTACTGATAAATATATTTGTATCTTGTATATTTTGCTATTCTCTTAAGAAATGCTGTATTTAATAAGAAGATAAAAAAACGTCATGCATTTTGCAGACTTAACAGCTGATTTTTGTTGAAGTTGTTGAATGCAACCATTAAATATACACACCAATTTTTCTGACGTCTTGTATGTTTGTTTGTTTCTTTGTTTGGATGTATGTGCAGCTAATTAAGTTCACCGACACCTGTATAATGTTCATTCACTCATTCCAGTAGTTAGTTGTTTGTACATAAATATATTTATATTAAGAGTTTACAATTTAGCGTTTTTTCTTAATGAACCTAAGAATGCTACTCAAGAAAATATAGAAAAGGATTACTTTTGTTTATGTTTCAAAATTAAATTACTAAATGCTTTAAAAATTTAAAGGTTATTTAAATTTTCCTCTCAGATCTGTATATTTTTCAGGAACAGATATTTTCGTATTATAATTTTGAATCTACAAAAAAGTTGGTGTATTATTGTAATTTTTATTGTCAAATTATTTACATTCAAATTAATTAGATAAATAAGTACACTGAGAGAAAAACGACGATGCAAAATAGACAACGGTTTTTCATCACATCACATCGTAACCTTATACAGTTTCTTTTTATTAGAAACAACCTTTGGTAATTCGTAAATCTTTTGCTTCTACAATAAAAGTGTCAAAACATTCAACTCTTTTATAACAATTCATTCCCGAATCTTCCTGTTTTCAAAATACTACCCCCAGGCATAAAAATAACAACCTAAAAACAAGCATGGTTCATCAAGTAATATAGTTATATTACTCAGTATAGGTATGGTGTCGATTTTATGCGCATAAAAATCGTGTTCTACTTGAGATCCATTCAATTTCGATTTGATAGCGCATAGGTGATCAACACAAAAAATAAACCAAAACCATAAAATTATGAAAAACGTTAACATTTATTCATAGAGATAAATAAAATAAAACAAAAAATTAAACGCTATTATTGTTAACATTGTTTCATCCAGCATCTTTACAAAGAAAGAAAGCTCTCTCTCTTGTTAGTGTAGTGTGGCTAAAACTATAAAACTCTCATGTAAATATTTTCAAAATACTCTAAATGTATGTATGTTCATTTGTATCTTAGTATGTCTGTACACTTTACGAATATGTTTTTTTTTTTTTTTTCATTTGATGTCGGTTTAAGTCTTTTTCTCCACCATTTAGAGGTTTTATGCTTAAGTTTAACACAATTACTGCACAGTTCCGTCACAAGCTTCCACAAAAGCGGTTCGTTCGGTACGGATGGCTAAATATTTAGTTGCTTTACAAAATTGCCTCCTAAAAAAGATAAAATAAAACTAAGAAGTTTGTAAAAATATACCTAATAAAATAACAAGACGAAAAAAAGTTAAGAAAAAAAAATCAAAACATGTTGTAGTATGTATTACATACTTTCATATCTATAGAAAAAAATATATATTTTATATACTTACAAGTGTGTATGTGTGTGTCGGTGTATTAATGTATGTATATATTTTATAATGTACATACATAAATTGCAATATCAACTTGAGTGAAATACAAGTTAAAGATCATTTCGATATTAATGATAAATGCCATTTTTAAAAAAGGAAATTACTTTTACCTCCATGTCTCTATCAATCACTAATATTCATCATCATCATTATAATAATAATAATAATAACAATAATAGTTATAATAAATACAAAAGAAGTGAAAAAGTGTAATCATAATCATAAATGGAAGGTGTTTCACTTATAAAAATGTTTGTAATAAAAATATAAATAGGTAAATAATGGTTAACAAAAAACAAGAAAAAAAACCTACACAAATGTGCGAAAATTAATTTAAATCATTGGCTACTTACTTAATAAATAATAAAACCGAATTAAAAAGTATGATGGTTATTATAAAACAAAAACAATAAAAAACCCCCTCATTAAATAATAAAAAATTTAAAACTTCTTACCAACACTGCATATATAAAATTATATATTAATAATAATAATAAAAAAAAAAAACAATTAACATTAAATATTTGGTTTAATTGTTTCGCATTATAAATTTTATTTAAAAGTGAGAGTTTATTGGTTTTATTTATTTTTTTAATAAATTTTATTTAAATTACTTTCTTACAATTACCTATCAGTTAGATTATGTTATTGTAAGTAAACTGGTAATAAAAAATATGTAATTTTATTATTATTATTTTTTTTTATTTATTTAATAATTATTTATGCAAGAGTCGCAAAAAGTGGTGCGCATGTGTTTAAAATATTAAAAAGCGGAAAATTAAATGCATATTTTCTTAAGTCATACATACATTTAAGAAATATTTGTGTATGTATGTATGTATGTATGTATGCATGTATGTATTAAGTAAATTTAATGTTTAATGTCGGCAATAAGATTAAAAATAACTTTGTCTACAAAATATTATTTTGTATTGAATAAGTGAATGTCTAAAAGTGTTCATTACTAAATAAAACACGTAAAATTTATTACAATATCTTTTAAAGAAAATTTAATATATCGGTCAAGAGCGAACATGTTTCACACAAAGTTCAATTGTTTTAAATTTTACTACATTTTAAATACATTTAAAACGTTTATGGCATCTTTGCAAAAAAAAAAAAAAAAAAAAAACATTTAGCAATGACAAACAGTTAACATGAATATGTTTTCCAGTGCAACAATATCCGCTTGTTTTAGGGATGACAAACGAGAAATATCAATTACAAAATTTAATTTTGAATATCATTTTACTTAAGATGTATTTGAACAAGGGAGTATTTTAGCACCACAATTTCCCTAGATTAATTCTCCAGTCAAAAATATCAGAATTTTCGAAAATCCTGGCATTTTGTGTGCAATTGATGTTCTCAAAAATCCCAAATCGAGTTTTATACTTTATTTTATCATTTTATAAGAAATTAATAAAGAAATGAGTTTCTAGTAGTTTTTTGAAATTCATTTAAAATCTGGTACTTTTTTTGCTAAGACACAAGTCAGTTTCAAATAGCATTCTTGACATAAGGAAAAAATCAAATATTAGTTCAGTATTTGTTGAAAATTCAGAAGTTTTAGAAAAAAACGTAATTATATTTGGTACTTTTTTTCATAAAATGTAATGTCTGTTTAATAATGGGCCTAATTTTTTCTTATGGGACATCTACACAGTTCTGACATGCAAGTTCCAAAAGGTGGGTAAAATGTACAATTACACGTGCAAAAAAGTACAAAAAATCGAAAGAAAACTCAATAGGCATTGAAATTAACCAAATCTTAAGTCCGATAATGAAGTTATCTTCTATTAGATATAAAATAATTTAAGCTTATCTGACAAATAAAAAGGGTATCGGAGAAATATTATCACAAAAATAAAAAATTAAAAATTCATATTATCAAAAACATATATTTTCTTTGGATTTCATATTTGTAGAAGAAGATCAAGTTTTGTTTCAAATATAGTAAAATAATTCAAATCGGTCATTAGCTTTAAAAGATATGTGGAAATAATTTTGCATGAAATTTATGACGGAAATTAAGTTCTATAAATTTATGAAATCATTTTTTTTATTTAAGAATACCTTTCTTAAAAGAAAAAAAAATGAAATTGAAATTTTTGTTTATATTCACGCTTAACTTCTTTTTTATAAAACTACATATAAATATGTTGCTTTATAATCAGGAATGTATTTAGGCTTTAGATTTGAATCTCTTTGTTAATAAAAAATAATATTACATTTTATTAACTAGCACATCGGTGTGTTTAATTAACATATAAACGTGTTAGAGAACATTTTAAGTCTTAATAAAGTTAAAAGGATATGTTCTACCAATAATAGTTATTCATATTACTAAACCATTATCCAATATACTAAGTTGTCTTCTGTAAAAGTTATAAATTCGTTTTAGCTTTAACCTGTACATACATAGCAACTCTTAAGTTAAGTATATTAAAAATATTGTGTACCTACATATATTATTAAAAATAATAATTGGTTTGGTTTAATATTTCACTGCGAATACAATCAACTAACTATAGATAGTTTACTAATGAATTTACCTAACGACCAATCAACAAAACAATCTGGCTCTTAAGAGCAATTCATTTAAACAGCCAACAAAGCAACCAAAACAAACGTTTTATCACACAAGAAACCAACAAAAAGTCATTTAATGTTGTTAAATATAATAAAAGCAAAAAAATTAAAAAAAAAAATAATATATATTAAAAGTAATACTGCAGAGAATGAAAGAGAGAGAGAGAGAGAAATAAAACCAAAATAAAATAAATTTATTGATATGCGTGTCACGTTGCTGTGTATCAAGTTCAAATTGCATTTACTGTCAACATAAAACGCAATGCGGTCATATCATTATACAAACAAACACATAGTGGATATATGTATGTACATATGTACATAATCGACCGATCACTTATACACCGCTAGACAGACCAAATTGGATGAGCAAATGCAGACTGCCTCAACAGATATAATAAAGACGATTGCTGTTGACTTGTTTCGACAAAAATGAGTAGCATCTTTAGTTTATTAAAAAAATACACGCATGATTGCAAAATACTAAATCGACTTAGTTACTTAGTAGTTACATACTTATGTACTACATACTTGCCTATTCGTTCGTTCTTCTAACTTTTTTCTTTTTTTTTTTTTTTTGTATAGGTAACATATCAGTCAGCTAGTCAGTCAGTCAGTTAGGTTAACTAAATAGTTAGCCATTGAAACCATTTAGCTACTTAGTTATTTAGTAGTTCAACATGTATTCTACTTGATTTTTCTTGGATTTTTTCTGAATTCTAGGCCAGCTGTTTGTAGTCTTGGAGGGAGTACTTGAGCTTAAAGAAAAATGCATTTTACGACATTATAAAAAATCGATATAAAATGAACTAATAAAAATGAGTGTTGAAATTTTAAAATTAACACTATTTTACTACTTTTTGTTAATTAAGAAATAAATAATTAAAATTTGTGCAGTGTTAACTTGTTCTGTTATTATAAATATAAAATAAAGTTAAAGTTTTTGTAGAAGATTTTTCTGAAATAAAAAATGCATACGTACATATATATTATGTATTTATATGTACATCTGGTGTAAATTTTCAACTGATACAAATTAAACGACAAACTCTGGACACAGCATGTTTTTAACGACTACATTGTTAAAAAACATTATTGTTCAATACGAGTATTGATGAAAATAAAACGATACGATCTTTGTTGATGACATACCAATATACTTGTATTACTCTGAGTCAGAAATTATTTCAATAAAATAAAAAAAAATAAAACGAAAATATAAAAAAAGGATTTAAAGAGACAAAAAAAAAAACATCTCAGAGCGAGAGAGAAAATTGAAATTTTGTAGATATTGCCAAATGTGGGCCAATGAGTTTAACTATTTGGCCATAACTCTAAAAGAGAAAGATCAGGTTAAAACAAGAATTCTTTGCTTGTTGCAACAGTTGACCAACTACGAATTTTACTGCCACACTTAAGATTACATATATTCAGTTGTATTGAAAATCTAAAACGATTAATTATAACTGTTGACATTTGTATAATATTGTGGGGAGGTTTTACTTATAGGATATCTGTGTCAGTTGTACATTTCAATGGTAAAAATGATTGTAAATAATTAGTTTTTGTGATAACGCCTTTGCTATATTTTTATACTTATAATAAATTTATAAAACATTTTTTCTAAAATGATGGAAAAATAAATTGTCATTAATCTAACACTACAACATCCATAAATTCTGGGTCCTGAAGGTAAGATTCTGATCTTGTTATTGAATGTTGATAGATCTCGAAGGAAAACAATTAAGGTCACTATATTAATTTTATGTTAGAGAACTTTAGTATTTAAAATAATAATTTTTTTTAAAAATTCAATCAATTATGAACGAAAAACCATTATAAGTGGTGTCCGTCTGCATACTACACCTATGGAAAAGAAATATAATACAAAGTTAAATATAATTCAAAAAAACATATGAGTATTGGGAAAACGTGATCAAAAACTTATTTTTTCAATTTATGTTACACCCCTTGGTGCCGTTTTTAATAACTAAAGAGAAAAATTATTATTATTATTTGTTTAACTGGAAAAAAAAACATATAATTTCGCAAAATTTAATCTAATGCATTAAATGTAACAGACTTAATAATATTTTATAGATTTAAAAAAATACATATATAATTGCACACAAAAACATTCTAAAATGTTTACTGGGATATTATGTGAATGTGTAATATTTATGGGTAATAAGAAACGGTTACATTAAAATCAATAAATTGCGTTAGTGCTCGGCTTAGTTTAAAAGTTAAACAACCAATAGTTACAAAAGAGTCTCCGAAGAAACACAAATACACAGACACACTTATGATCAACTTTAACTCATCATCAACATATGAGTGGAGTAGTATTATCAACGCTTGAACAGACAATAGACAGAATGATTTACGGTACAAAATAGAAATATTTAAAGAAAACAAAAATTAATTAACTGCACATACAGTTCAGAACGTATATACACTTTTAAATATATAAACATACAAATATATACATATATAAGTGCAATTAACCACCATTTCAGACTAGACAACTTGAAAGGTATTATCGCATCTTGGCATATGAAAAACTTATATACTAAAAAAAACTTATTTATTTACTTATGCACACAAACACATATACATAAAACTAAAAAAGGCGAAAAGAACTATAAATATTTAAACATACATACATACATACACACATATATAAATATGTCCCTGTTTGAGCCACCACAAAAGAACAAAATCAAAAGACAGCAGCTAATAGTGATGGTTAAGTTTGAAGAAAGAAAAGTTTCTAAGTAGAATTTTTTTGTTCTTTTAATTTTTCATTTTCTGAGCAATTTTTTTCCACTTGTGAAAATTACTTATTGCCAAAGCATTGAACTCTGTTTATTCTTTCAATTTGTTGTTGTTCTTATTTTACTTTTTTTGAAATTTTTATTATTTTTATTGAATTTTAGTTGAAAAGTTAGATGAGAGTATTGAACGAACATGTTTTAAAAGTCGACTAATTAGTGTACGTGTTTTGTTACAGTTATCATCTGCTGTTATATATAACAAAACACTAAAATAATAGAAAGAAAAAATTAGCAACAAAAAGAAAACTTTTAGAATCTTTGTTATTGTTTTTGTTTTCGGTTCAATTGAATCGGGATTGTTTGGTATGTTCATTTGCAACCTCTCCATATCTTTTCCAATGCATTAAGAAGTTTACAAACTGATGTTGAAAAAACACTAACTATTAAAGCACAAAAAATCTTAAACTAAAAAGAAAAACAATAACAAAAAGTAGTCAAGTATTTCATTTAATTTTTTTATGCCAGCGCTCCATAACAAATGCGGAAATTGTTAGAAAATTGTTAACTAATGTGTCGCTAGTAAATGTTAAGCACGAGTATTTGAGTTGAGTTGAGATGGAAATAAAAACATTAACATAACTTTACATACCCATTCATTCATTCACATACATACATACTCATTCGTTTAAATGAATACCAGTTAATAAATTAACTATAACTTTTTAATATTAAAATTTTGATTTTGATTTTTTTTAAATAAAGTATAACAATTTTATTAAAAAAATATAACCATAAACATGATAATAGACAGATTCACAAGATGAATGAAATTTTTTATTTTAATTTTGCAAATTTTTCAACAGTCCGTTAGGTTTGTTGTTTAAGTCTTTTGTTTTTTATTACACATTCGAAGTCAAAACAATTAATAGCTTTGTTGGTTTATCTTATTGTGATAATATTTGTATAAAAACTTTAAATCAATCAATTTAATCAATTATATAAACATATTTGACATTTTAAATAAGAAAATAAGAGTGATAGATGATAAGCCTTTTTTTATGATTTTAAGCTCAGGTATCTCAGGTGTACCCAGCAAACATAAGAAATTCAAAACGTAAACAATATAGTTTTGTATAGTTTTTAACAGAAAAATGGGAGAGAGTTGTAGATTCCAATCTTTAATATTTTGTAAAAAAAACATTTCGAGCACAAATCCCTTGTTTGTTTCCCACGATTTGAATTATTTACAACTTACAAGAAACAATTTTATTTTTTTATTCTATTCTCATTTCATTTCATTTCATTTTGAATTCAAACTTTAAATTTAAATCAATAACAAGTTTGCTACTGGTAGACTTCATGTCACTTGGGTATAGACATTCGTTGATATTATGGGAATTGTATTTAAAAATTTAATAAAAACAGATTCTCTGATTTAAATATTTTATTTAATTCATCTAGTATTCGTCTGCATCCAAATTTAAATTTGCTTTCCATGATTTTTGAATGAAAATAAGTAAAATAAACTAAAATGCTTTGATTTAAAAGCCGATAAGTTTGACATATAAATTTGCATAATTACTTTATTAATAAGACACACAGGGGCACATACACATGTACAGCTATTAATTGATTATGTGGTATATTTTTTATTGCCGTAATTCTTTTTATATGTAATTTATATATTCAACGTATAAAATGAGGTTTATTAATGATTACACAAAAAATAAAAAAGAAAAAAATTATACACGAGTATTTATTATTATTTTTTTTTTTTTATGAATTTGTTTCTTTTTTAAAGACTTTAAATTATTACGGATATTTTGTTAAGCAGAAAAACTTTTACTTTAACAATTTTTTTTATTATTTCTTTTTAATCTCTTTGCAGATATTATTGAAAATAAATTTTTGGAGGATGTAAACACCCAAGGGCACAATCAATTTACAAAATAAAATCATAAAAAACACATTTTGTAACTAAAAGACTGAAAAACGATTTTATAAAAAAAAAAAAAAATAAACATTTTAATAATAAAAATAATTATACTCAAAGTGAAAAATATACAGAAAACAGAGTAAAAAGTGCAATAAAAATTTCAACAATATTTTAAATTTTTTGCTGTTTAATAAGAAAACAAAAAGTTAAACTAAATATTTTATAAAAAATAAAAAAATTAACAATCAATAACGAATGTTTTGCCAGTAAAAAAATTAAAAGCATTTTACTTTTTAAAAAAAAAAAACAATTGTTATTAAAAATAAGAAAATTCCCAAACGAAACAAAAGAAGCCAATGTTAAATAAAAGAGAAAATGATATAATTTATTAATTAAAAAAAAAAGAAAAATAAAAAAAAGTTTTATACTCATCATTAATATTGGCAAGAAAAGAAAAACACAAAAAAAAAGAAGTCATTTAACAATAAGAGTGCACAAACACACAAATATATCATATATGTGTTAAGAAAAGATATTTAAAAACTAAATGAAATGAAAATATCTAACATTGCTTGTATTTGTTTTTCACTTTTATTTAAAGTTTTTGTTATTTGAATGATTGTTTGTTATTAGTTAGTCAGTTTGTTTGTAAGCTGGTATGCAAGTGGCATGAAAACGTAATCAATTCATAAAATAATAAAAATAACTCAAGTGTAATGCACCGCAACCGTAGAGTGTGAGAGAAACAAAACGCTTTACAACACAAAAAACAAAAAAAAAACTGCATTCAATATAAACAAATAAAAGTCAAAAGGAGAAATTTTTCTTTTAAAAATGAATTAAAAACCTTTATGAATAATAAATCACAAAAACTATAAAAAATAGTCAAATTTATTAAAAACAAAAATATCATTATTAAAATCTTTTCTTATTGTTCTTCAAAACACAATTGTTACTTTCGTTAAATTTAACATAAATTAATTACTTAGTTGCAGTTAAAAAATAGCTGATTGAACTGTCTCATATTATATTAAATCAAATTTCAATAACTCTTGAAAGGAAAGCTAAAAATATTTATATAAAAATTATAACTGGCAAACTGAGCATCCTTCAATTAAGCATTACATACATACACACATACATATACATCATTGTTTTATTTCAACGTTTCATGTATTTCAATCGATCGATGACTTGACTTAATGTTTATATGTGTGTGTAAATTTATAATTGGAATAACACAAAACTTGGTGAGTAAATTATTTTTAATATTTATGTAAATATTTATATACTAAAGAATTCATTAACCTCCAAAAGAAATAAGAAAATGAAATTCACTTAAAATACTTAATTTTTATTATAGATCCATGAAATTCCTTGTTATTATTGTTGTTGTTAAATAATTTGTTGAATTAAATTCAAAATGCTCTAACATTACCTTAAGCCATCAAGCAGAATAATGACAGAATAACACGTAACTTTTTTTTTGCTAACAACTAAAATGACATAACAGTATACATAAATTTTCAACATTAAAATAAATATATAATTTCATTATTATGATATTTGAAATTTTATTACTATTGTCTACACACACATACACTTATAAATAAAAGCAAAAAGAAAACATACAAGTATGTGGGAGAACATGAAATTAAGGAGCTTTTTATTGAGGTTAAATTTTTTTGTTTACTACCAGACATATAGACTTGCCGAATCTTTAAAACCCACCATCAGATCCTATGTAATATAGAACAAGTAAGATGATATTCGACTTGGTCGAATCTTTGATACCCACCATCAAATAGGTTAAATAA
>JACGTJ010019534.1:0-21076 GCA_014858695.1 Chrysomya rufifacies | reverse complement strand
TATTTTAACATGTTACAAACGGAATGACAAACACAATATACCCCCCATCATTTTTTGATGGTGGGTAATATAATGTCATTTTTTTTGTGTATTTTTTGCAAAAAAGGTAGGATCACTTTTTTTTCTCTACAAATAAAATTTTCTTATAGAACATATACTAAATTTATACTTTTCTGAAAGGTATTATTACAGAGATTATTTTAAAGTACAGGCTTCTACGAATTCTATTTTTACTAAAATTTTGACTTTGGATGACATGTGCAATGCACATGCAAAATTTCAATTAAAACCATCCACTCGTTTAGAAGTTTCAGATTTATTTCCAAAAATTTTCGATTCTGCCCCACTGTGCATTAGTATAGAAAATGGGCAGATTCATTTCACAGATAAAAAAGTTATGAACCAAAAACTTAATTTAAGTCTGAAAACTAGTTGAGTTTATCTTAAATAAATAATATTGTTGCTTACAAAATGTTAATAAATAAGAAAAATATATATCACACGGGATGGTTTAATTTTATATACTGATTTAGGACTTTTTACCATCATCCCGGCGAAAGAACCTACTGTGTGTTCGAACGATCTAATATTTTGAACAAAATATTTATATATAACAAAATTTAAGGTAGACCAGATGATGGTGTATGGGTACATTTGCATTTATATGTTGTTAACAAAATTAAAAAAAAAAAAACGAAAAATAAAAGCAACCTCAATTTTCTAACGTACATATATACAATTATTTATAACGTTCACGATTTCGGAAACACATCGAAATACTTATGTATCAATAAATTTTCAGTTTGCAATATTAATTATTTAAAAAATGTCTGACAAATATTGATTTATTAAAAAACAAAAATAATGAGAACGATAGCATTAATAATTAAAATTTGTGTGCCAAATTCAATATTTATTTAGTAGATTTTAACATTGAACTTGACATGAAAGCTGTGCAATATCAAATTGTAGTTTTTTTAAGAAAAAATTTTAACTTTTCGTTATTATCTAAAATTAAAGCTTAGCGTGCAAGCTTTAATTTTTCAAAATAAAAAGTTGCAAACCTTCAAATTTATATTTTGAATTGGCAACTACATATAGTAATTTTATAATATGGCAAAAGCAATAACAACAAGATGAATGTAGAATATCCAGTTCATGTGAGATATTTAGGATTGGATCAGAGACGCACGGCCCAAACACATGTGTGTAGGGTAGTCTCTCATATACTGTAAGAGAGTAAGATTTATTTTCTATCATTGCATTTAACACGATGAAAAGGTCACAATTTTGGTTTATTAGTTTATACTGTTGTAAAGGTATTTTAGAGGTGATGATATTTTAGTTATTTTTTGACGTCATGATAGTGGGAGATGGAGGAAGTTTTCCCTTTTTGAGGGAATTTTCGATTAAAATTTATACTGAGCGAGGGAATTTTAATTTTTATAAAAAGCGGGTATTTTAAATTTTGTTTGATTCTTATAACAAAATTATTTAAAAAATACTAATCCTTTTATATTTTTTACAAGTTTTTTAGACACAATTTAAATTTTCTGGAATACATAACTAAAGTGGGAACAACTTATCTAAAACATAAAACTATTACTTTAAAAAGGGAGGGAAAATGAGAAAAGTGCTTTTACAAAAAGATTTTAAAGTAAATGGTTGATATTATGCTTTAATTTTATTCGACATGACCGACAGAGCTGATTATTATTTTAAATATTAAACCTGTCAGACTCAATACAAAAAATGAAAATTCTCCCTGAGAATTCTGGTTATTAATATTCAATTTCCATGCAAACAAGTCGTATCAGTGGATTAACATACTATTTTTTCTATGTTAATGTGGACATGTCAAAAGTTTTATTTATCCGTTAATTTTAAATTTTATATAAAAATCTATATGTAAACAAGTTTTAAAAATTATTTTCTCAGTTATTTTAAGAAATTTAATTCAACTTTTGCTGTTTTATTGTTTACAAACGCAATAAACCAGAGATGGGAAACATAGTACTTTTGTATTGTATTTCATAATTACAGTTATTTTTATGAAAAATAATTAATATTATAGTCAGTTAATTTAAATATAGTTAGTTTTTCGGTTTTTATTTAGTACTCCGCAAAATATTAACAATTCTTAACAATTCTCAATGAGTGCATAATTTTGACAGAAGAATTTTTACATTAACATAATGCATAGTGAATTCACCTCACCATTATACATAGAGAATTCACCTCGTAGCAGCAGAAATACTATTTCGGCAATGTTAATGTCAAAATGCAAATATAAAAGACTATTAAGAAGATTTTCACCTGGTAATATATGTGGGCTCTAATTATTGAGTAGTACTATTAAATTAAAAAATTTAAATATTGAAAAAAACAACGTCAATTTATTTTTATGTAATTACAAAAACAATAATATCCTAGAAGAAAAATTAAAATCGACTGGGAGATCGCAAGGACTTTGAACAAATTGTTATAATTGTCTATACCCAGCAAACACCAATATATGATATTAAATATCAAAGATAATAAAAAACAGTTCGATTTCTCAATAAAAAGGAAAATAGTTGATTAATTGGAAATACTGTTATTATGAAGTTGTTCTTAAGTTTGTTTCTCAACTGTTTCACAAATTGTATTGTGGATTGTAGCTATTTGTAATTATTTAAATTTTTTTTCTCTGAAATGAATTCTTCTAATAATTATTAATTACAAATTTAATATCGAATTAAAAGTTCAAAATTTGTTTATTTATTGAAAAATGATGAAAGAAAATGCTTTAATATCACAGGATAAATATATCATATTTGAAAGTTTAAATTTTTAAGATCTACAAAGACGACACGCTAGAACAATTTATTGTTAAAACATAAAAAAATAGTTAACATTAACAAAACGTAGGCAGAAAAAACAGCTAAACGGTTCCATAGTTTTTCAGCGAATTTACTCAAAATCCTAATTTTTAAGGAATAGCGCTTTTCAACAGTTATAAATTTTTCTATACGAATTCTGGCAACACTGTTAGTAGAAATGAAGTGAAAATTGTGACAGTTGTGCATGATAAATTTTTGTTCATTTTATTACTTCTTGGCTGTGGCAAAAATTTCCTTGAAGAATTTTTGCAATTTGGAGATATTTTACGAAAAGTTATTTAAGTATTTTATTTTACATTAAAGAAATTCACGACTAAATTAGTATAGAAATCAAGTAAGTAAGAGAAAAAGTAAACAAAAATTAATGGAAAATCATTTGTTGATTTTGTCAAAAAGAGAAAGGAAAAAGAAATTACAAGACAACAACTGCAATATTATAATAGCAACAACAAGGTTTTCAAGCGTACATACACAAATTAATATTTTACATACAAAGTGAAAAAAAGAAAATTAATTACTGTTTACTTACTTAGAAGGAAATCATCATGGGAGTACCAAAATTTTTCCGCTATATAAGCGAACGTTATCCTTGCCTAAGTGAATTAGCCCGGGAGCAACTCGTAAGTTTGAATAAAATGTAAGGAAAGAAAGTTAATTAAAACATATTTTTATTCTACGCACATAGACTCCAGAATTTGATAATTTATATTTGGATATGAATGGCATTATACACAACTGTTCACATCCAGATGACACAAACATTCATTTCAGTATCACCGAAGAGGAATTGTTTAAGGATATTTTCAATTATATTGATAAGCTATTCTTTTTGATAAAACCACAAAAATTATTTTTTATGGCTATTGATGGTGTAGCGCCACGTGCTAAAATGAATCAACAGCGTAGTCGTCGTTTTCGTTCAGCCAAGGAAGCTGAAACATTGGAAAAGTTAGCCAATAGTCGTGGTGAATTTCGTCAACAAGAACGTTTTGATAGTAACTGTATTACGCCCGGAACTGAATTCATGGATCGCTTACATGAAGCATTGCGTTATTTTATTAAGAGTAAAATTAGTGTTGATCCACTTTGGCAAAAGTGTCGTGTTATATTGAGTGGTCATAATGTAAGTATACAGATTTAATTTTGCTTGGTAATAAATAATAAAAAATCTACAGACTTAAAAGAATAATAATTAAAAAAAAATATTTTAGAAGTATTCTAAAAATTGGATGTACTTTATGTTTCTGCTCAAACATTTTTGAATTATAACTCAATTATGGTATAATTTAATATTTTCGGATTGCTTATTCATGTTAAATGAATATGACTCGAAAAGTCATTTCAATTACTCCTCTACTTGATATTCCAGCATTTATATCTTTTGATTTTTAATTTATGGATCAACATTTTCTAGCTAATATTTCGCTTGTTCTGTTCATCCACCCAGACCATATTATTTCAAATATTTGTATTTAGTTTATATAAATTTTAACATAAACCTGGAGATCTTCGTAAACCTCTTTATAATATAAGTCTATACTGAAATATGTAATTTTTATAAATTATTCTAATGAAAAAAAAAAAAACAAGTGAAAATGCTTTAGTCAGTAAAGCTGGACTATATGATACCCTACACCACTTAATGCAATGTGAAGTAATGGAAAATTCGTACATAATTGTAATAGGTCTTGTCTCTATGTCAATCTTGCCATAACTTTAACAAGACCTTTTTAAAATTGCGATATAAAGAACCGATTAGAAATAAACTTAGTACATAAGTTAAATTAAAAAATATGTATGCAAAATTTCATTAAATTATATACTTATTTAATCGAGTCATGTATTTCTTTTTATGGGACTAGGAGAAATAATGGATCGATAGCTATAAAATTTCGTATATATCTTAAAATAAATTAAAATTTATACATGCTAATTGTCATTAAATTATATACTATTTTAAGCGAGATATATGTTCAAATTCTCATCCCGGGTAGTAAATTTGTATGGGAGCTTGGTGAAATAATAACAAATTTAAAAAGGCTTGGACCTTATACCAAATTATTTATTTGTGCTAAGTTTCCAGATGACACATAAATTGATTCTGAGTCGAATGGTATATTTTAGAAATTCAGATTTTTTTTTTGCTATGTTACACATTATGGGCTCTCTACCTATGGTCTTGCACGGTATACAAAAATAATCAAATATTGCGAAACAAGTTTTAGTTATACATTTTCGAATTTATTTTTCTCATAAATTCAATAACCTAATTTTAGCAAAATAAATACATAAAATTTCTTATTAAATGTTTTAAATAAAAAGTCTAAATTTATAAAAAAAAAAAAACTAACAATTTTCCTCTTTAGTCTCCCGGTGAAGGTGAACATAAAATTATGGATTATATACGCTACTTAAAATCTCAAAGTGATTTCAATCCCAACACTCGCCACTGTCTTTATGGCCTGGATGCTGATTTAATCATACTGGGTTTATGTACTCATGAACTGCATTTTGTGGTTTTGCGTGAAGAAGTTAAATTTGGAAAGAATACTAAAAAAGCATCTGTAGAAGAAACACGTTTCTTTTTACTACATTTGGGTCTATTGCGAGAATATTTAGAGTTGGAATTCGACGAAATAAAACAGCAAGATCCAAATTTTGATATTGCCAAACTAATTGACGATTGGGTATTAATGGGTTTTTTAGTTGGTAATGATTTTATCCCACATTTGCCATGTTTGCATATTTCATCGAATGCTTTGCCGTTATTATATAAAACCTATAAAAAGGTATACAGTTCATTGGGTGGTAAGTTGTTGAAATTTAAAATCATAGCAATAACATTGATATTTTAAATTATGGTAATATTGTATAAATTTACATTAGGCAACATTAATGAAAATGGTAAATTAAATTTGGCACGTTTAGAAATATATTTTGCTGCTTTAGCCGAAATAGAATTCGAAATATTCCAAGAAAATCATGCAGATCTCAAATATTTTGAAGCTAAACAAACAAAGGTGAGTTTTTAATCATTATTAATTTAATTAATTGACAATCGTTTATAAACGTTTCATCTTTAATAGAATGGCATTGATGAAGCCTTTGATTTTGATGTTAGCGAGATTAATAATGAAAATACTGATAATGATTTGGCAGCTTTAATAGAAAGTAGTAGAAATGTAATTATGAAAATACATTTTACAAATAATTTAAAGATATTTAAAATAGTTTTTTTATTTGTAGTTTTTAGAAGATGACGATGAAGATTTGTCAGACAGTGAACAGCATATAAATGATGAATTTGAAAATTATAAACGTAATTATTATATGAATAAATTAAATAAGGATAATTCCAATAGGTAAGTTGTACATTTTATGGCTTTTATTAATTATATTAAATATTTGGCGATGTATAGTGAACATACTAGGGAACAAGCCATTTGTTATATAACAGCTTTACAATGGATATTGGACTATTACTATCGTGGTGTTCAGTCTTGGGATTGGTATTATCCTCATCATTATGCTCCTTTTATTAGTGATTTGAAAGATTTTAAAGATTATGAAATAAAGTTTAATATGGGTAAACCATTTTTGCCTTTCCAACAGGTTTGTTATGAAATGTTTAACTAAAGTTGAGGAAACGATTTTTTTTTATTTTAACTGTTTACCTTTTAGCTATTGGCAGTACTACCAGCCGCCAGTAAATCCCTTTTACCAGCTGCCTACAGAGATTTAATGACCAGTTCTAGCAGTGATTTAATTGATTATTATCCAGAAGATTTTCAAACCGATCTCAATGGCAAGCGACACGAATGGGAGGCTGTTGTTCTTATACCATTTATAGATGAAGTAAGTTATTTAGTCATACCTATATATCCTTCGCCATAAATATAAAAATCTGTGAAAATCTACATAGAATATTGAAATGATAAAACGCAAAATTATATGTCAGATAAACAATTGAAGAAAAAAAAAAACGAAAAATGCATATAGTTTTTTTCTTTCTTTTTTTGAGATATATTTCTATTTTGTAATAATAATATTAATTTCATAATATATTTAAAAAAATTCACTTGAAAAGTTACATAAACTTCAGATCTATCGAATTATAACTGATTAAAATGATAAACTTATGTTTTTAGAAAAGATTATTAGAAGCTATGGCAACATGTGATCAAAATTTGACTCCCAGCGAACGCAAACGTAATCAACACGGTCCCATGTTGCAGTACGACTACAATCCAGAATCTCAAGGACAAGTACCCGGAATATATTCTCTTAAAGCATTATACCATGTTTTTTGTACAGAAAAACCATTTTGGTCTCAAGACATTTTGGTTTCACCCGAAAAGACTGTTTGTGTTGAATTGCCCAATGCAGCTCGCACAGTATTCTTCCCAGGTTTCCCTACCATGAAACATTTAAATTATAAGGTAATTATATTAAAATAACTGACACAGTTAGGGTTTATTAGTGTTTTCGATGCACTTACAGTTTGAAATTAAAAATGCTCGTGTCAAAGTTTTCGATTATCCAAGTCGTAACGAAAATATGATTCTCCAACCGGAAAGTCGTAAAAATATGGATGATGTTTATGCGGTGGCTGAAAAATATCTCAATCAAATTGTTTATATTGGTTGGCCCCATTTAGTAAAGGCAAAAGTTGTGGGAATTTCGAATAAGGAGAAATATATTGACGTGGATGGAATTAAGGATACGGAATCAAAAACATTCGATTTTCATGTTAAAACAGCACAAGAACAGTTGAGTTTTACATTTAATATTACCTTGTACTTTTTAAATAATATTTTAAATTTTATATTCAAGTTTAACTACACGTATGGGTATAGAATTTCCGGATTACTCTGTATTAGTACATGTTCGCACTTATGTTGGTTCTTCTTACATTTGTGGTAGTCAAGGAAAGGTCTCTGTTAATGAAGTTTGGAGTCAATCGACCACAGCCTACCCCGCCCAAGGTGTAGTTTCACAAATTGCAGTGCATAATTCACTGAAAAATCAACACAAGAAAATTGAACAATTATTTCCGGAAAACAGTAAAATATTCTTTGTTGGTAATCCATATTATGGTAGTGAAGGTGTGGTCATGAATCCCATGTTGGTATATGAATGTGGAAGACTTAAAGGTATGAAATTCTAATTTTAATTAATAGCTTTTCTATTAATCTATTAATTTATTTTTTGTTTATATAGTTAATATAACGGTATTACCTGAACCAGATTTTTCCGAAGCAATATATGTGCAAAACCAACTAGAAAGAAATTATATTAATTCATATCAAGCCGCTGCTGAAATTGGTATAAATGTAAAAATTTTAGCCCGCATTACAGGTTCTGTGTTGGTTATTAAGGGAGCCAGACGACCGAAATCAGATCTTCCCGACAATATAGCCAAATTAAATATAGGTCTACAATTTAAATATATTAAGCAACAAGAAGAACTATCCGGTTACGCCAGACGTATACATAATCAATGGTTTTTATCTACTAAAGCTATAGCTGTTATACAGGAATATGTTGACAAATTCCCCTTTGTAATTGAGTACTTAAGTAAGACGTCAGAACGAGCTGAATTTCTTTTCGAACAGGATCTTTTTCCTCAGGATGTAGGAGAAAAGAAAGTTGAAGAAATAGTAGCCTGGTTAAAAGAACAAGATTATAAAAAAGCAGAACGTTTAGCTTGTGGCTCAAAGACTATGGAAAAAGAATCTGTAGAAAAAATTTTAGAAGCTATAGAGCAATTAAAGGTATGATATTATATAAGGAGTGTTAATTTTTTTAATATATGTTTGTGTCATTTATAGACTTTGCCCGTGAAAACGGTTAAATTACAAGTTAAACCTCACCTATTATTAAGTCCTGATGTCAGTTTGCCTAATGTTTATAAACCCAAAACTTCAATTAAACTATTTGACCGTGTTGTTATAGTTAGAACTACATTTATGGTAAGTCTCTACTCATCATTAATTACATGATAGTTTAATAAATATATTCTCCTTAAAAAATAAAGGTTCCTATTGGCTCAAAAGGTACTGTTGTGGGCATATATCCGGTAAGTGATCCAAATCCTGTTCGTCTGGAATGTGTAAAATCTGTAGATAATTTCTACGAAGTACTTTTTGATAAACATATACCAAATGGTTATGATTTACATGGTATAGCAACACAGCGTGTATATAAGGTACCAGAATCTTCCGTCCTTTTAGTATATACTCAAGGTATGAATCTAATTATTTTAGAAATCTTTATATTTTAACTTTAACCAAACAAATATCTAGATAAAAACAGACAAAACGAAAGTTTTTATGATACAAAAACATCACATCAATTGGAAGATAATAAAAATCCTTTAGAAAAACCAACATGGAAACCACAAGACAAAGAAACTTCTAAAAACTCAGTTAGCAACGAGTTTTATGCTACATCGACTGAAAAAGCTAACGATTTTCAACCCACACCTCAAATTATACAAAAAGGAAGTGACGACTTTTGGATGCCTGCTGTAAATACCAAACCAAAACACTCGAATCCAATTCAAATTATGCAAAATCCTAATCAATCGCTGCAGCAGCAACACCACTCTATAGAACCGCAGCAATGCAATAATGATGGAACTCAACTTTTAAAATCTCTACTTGGATTATCTGCCAATCATGCACAAGTAATGCCTGTTCCTGCTGTAACAGCTAAAGTACGTTATCAATGTTTTTGTTGAATATACAGATAATTAATTCACCCTCATTTTTATAGCCCCAATTACCCCAACCACCTACTAGTTGGCGTACAGATGCACAAAAAGTGCCACCTATACCTCACAATTTTCCACGCATGCCTCTACCTCAAAATTCCTACAATAATGCTCCTATAGCTCTTATCGGCGGAAATTTAGTTCCATTGCCCACCTCTCAGCAACAACAACAAGTAATGCTCCAATATCAACAGAATACACATGTAAGCTTCATTGAATATTTTATAACACATTTAATGTTGACAATTTTTTTAGCCGCAAGGAAATCTTATGCCTCCTCAACCATCGCATTATTCTCAAATGCCACAACAGCAACAAAATCTAAGAAAGCCACAGGAAAAAACATTTAGTTTGAATAGTTTAAATCAAAAGGGAGCATTTATACCTCTTCAAGTTTCTCGTGGAAATAAGAGTTTGTCTAAAAATCCACAAGCAGCTGCTACATCAGTAAAAAATCAAAATGATTCTGTTGCAACAAACAACGATCATGTAGTACAAAATGTATGTGATTTGTTATTTATTGCATTAATTATTATTCAATTGATTAAGCAATTTTTTGTTGTTTCTTTTTTTTAATATTATCCTTATTTAGCTAAATAAATTGTCCTTGGTTGACGGTAGTGATGGAAATTGTGTAAAACAGCAAATGGATATTAAGGTAAATATTAAAAGCATTTTTTATATAGTAGAATCTGTTTGACATCCCAGGTGGTAGAATGTCAGGGGACTTTTTCGGTGTTATTGCTGTAAATTAATTTATCTTGGACTTTTGTCACTATTTGTTTGATTTTTGACACTTTTTACGATTTTGGCATTTTTGGTACTCTTTTTCGTACTTAAATTGTGAGGCATTTCAATTTTTTTTTTTGTTTTTCTTTACGAATGCTATATATTTATTTTGTTTAAACGCATTTTATCCCCAAAGTTCTCGTATTTCAAAAAAATTCAAAAAATTTCACCACCTAAAATGCAACCATTCCTACCTAAAATTTGTATTGTTTTATAGCACCAAATTGTTTGTTGTAGCACCAAAATTTAAGGGTTTCAGTTTTGTATTCCCGCTTTTAAACTTGAACTTGTTGCTGAGTTGATCTCGGGTCTCATTGAAATGGCGGAAGTTTTTTTTTTGAAAAGTTAAATTTTAGGTGGCAGTATATTTTAGATAAGATGTAGATAGATGACATACATTTTTGGACGTGACTACAAATACATCTAACTGTTTATCAATGTTTGAAAATTCCACATATTTCAATTAAATTTTTAAAATTACCTTTTTAGCCTAATTATGGACACAAAAAGCCACGTCGTACACCAAAAATTGGAGCCAGGTTTGATAATGCCCAACAATAATATAAATAAATAGAAACAGATGATGAAGAAAATGGAGTAAATGAAAATGTGATGAATTGAAATAATTTTTTTGCGAGTTACAATGGAAGTAAATAAGATTGAATTATTTTACATGGAAATTATTATTTTACACAAACATGTACGTAATTTATTTTAATTTTTATTATATAAAGAACTTATATTTTAATTTGAAAAATATAAATAAATCTAATGTATGATGTTAACAAATTTTGTTGTTTATTTTTTTATCTACAAGTTTTTTTATGTTTTAAAATATCAATTTGACTTAAAAATATAATTTGATTGCATTTTGTACAATTGTAATTGATTTTATTTTTACGACTGCTTTCATGTGATATCGAACTGTTAGTTTTTTCGGATTTATTTTCATAGTATTTTTGGCGTTGTATACAATCTTTGAAAATAAAAGGTTAATTATTTGAATATTTTATAACTTTTATTTAATAATGCAAACTTACTTGATTTATGTAGTAATTTTTCAATAACATTAAATTCCATTTCATAGTCACAATAGCTACATGACCAAATGTGTGAACTCATTTCCAAATCCATATTTAATGACCATTGTTGTTCCTGTAGGCTACGTAAATGTAATATTGTAGATATAATATTAATTATATTAATATTCGGTACTATCGCAATTCATTAAGAATTACGCTAAGAATCATAGAAGTATAAAATTACATCTCACATATAATTTATTCTAAAAAGCGTGATAAGTTAGTGCTTCTCAATTTGGCAAACTATGTGGGGAAGTAATCAACTTCCCCATCACTATCCTAATTTACAGCAACGTAGAATAAAATGGTTTCGGTGCCATTTCTTGGCTGAATTTAATAAAATTTAAGACTATAGTTTTGATAATATTGTAAGATTCGTATCAGGATTGAAATGGCAATGTAGCCAGGATTATTTATGTTTACCTACAGCACAATGCTGTCTTGGTCATCACCAAGTCTGAACTGACCATTTCTACGTGAAAATCAACATTTGTATCTACATTTACACCATTTACAAAGCTCAAGTCTTCTAATTTAAGGTATTGTTTGATTGGGTTACACAAAAGATTATTAAGAGGACCGAAATGATTTGGAGTTTCGATTCTGGCTGCCCAATTAACTAACTAACTAATTGGTTGACATTATTAAGTTTTTAGAAAGGAATATATATTTCCAATAAAGTGATCAAAATATATTTCCACTTAGAGGGACTCACTTACATTTTGAAGCGAAATATGAAAAAAATGAAATGTCCATAAAACAAAAACTTTGCTACATAGGATAAAATCCTTTGGAGTATTGACTATAAAGATTTTATGCTA
The DNA here is from genome assembly GCA_014858695.1 of Chrysomya rufifacies. NCBI lineage: Eukaryota > Metazoa > Arthropoda > Insecta > Diptera > Calliphoridae > Chrysomya > Chrysomya rufifacies. The sequence continues at coordinate 8,727 of JACGTJ010019534.1, read as the reverse complement.
TTGATTGCCATAGGAATGGTCTTCCAAAACTTACCAATTATAAACTACATTTTCACATATATTTATGCCACCCTTTTCCATATTTCTTGTCACATTATAATCTTCAGCAAATGGATTTCTTTTGAATTTCTCTTCTAAATCTTCAGCGAATTTATGAGTATAAATATTTTTTAAATCTGCTGGCAATAAGCGTTTAATCGTATAGGCAACATTTACACTCATGAAATCAATTAATTTATGCCATAAATCCTCTTCGGTATAACTATCAGAATGAGATTTTGAATTCGTTTGATTTTCAATACTTTGTTCCAAATCTTAAAAAAAATTACATTAGGCGATAAATAAAAAAAGAAATCGTTCTTCATACCTGTTAATTTATCCATTAAAAGCTTGTTCCACAATCGTCGCAATTTAATTGCTCGTTGTAAAAGTTCGCAACCAGCTTCGGTTGTTGGAAATTCCAAACATAACCATGAGTCACATATTAAACGGGTTATGGAAGCATTTGTATCTATACTGTAGGAAAACAACAGCAAACATTGAGCCGCTGGCATACGTATGCAATTCATCAAATAAGGTTTGGCTGTTTCAAGTAAATTTCTAAACAGCAAAGAAAATATATTAAAAAAAAATTATTGGGAATATAAAAATTTAACCTACTGATAGCATAAAACTTGATGTACTTCACTTAGTACTTGTTTTGGTGTATAATATGAAGGTTTATCCAATATATCACTATCATTTAATTTTAAAATATCAAAACGTTTTGCAAAATATGAGTTGGGATGTATTGATATAAAAGGTTTAAGAAACGTATGAAAAAATTGTTGCGAACCACCTTTGCAGTAGTTAAATTCATCTGCTATTGCAATTTGTGGATAAAAGCCACTGACTATAATAAGTTTCAATAAGAGAACATCACGCAATTTATCAGTTTTAGAAGAGTTAAGTAAAACCTATAATAAATTAAAATGTAAATGCAAACATATTATAACTGACATTCAAAAATATACTTCTAACTTAGCACTGTCATTGTGTAGCCGAAAATCAACATCCCTTATGTCTTCACCAACATTTTCAAATTCATTTTCATCACCATGTCCTGCATTGTATTTTAGTATTTTACGTTTACGTGGTTCTTGATATTTCTGTTTGCGTTTAATAGCTTTTAGCATGCGTACTTCACCATGGCGTCGGGCTCTTTCTGAACTAGAAAGTTCTTCGGTAGTTTTAGTAGTAGTCATATTACAAGATTCCAAAATACTTTGAAACTGATTTCGTAGTTTGGTTATTTCATAAAATCTAAATAAAATAAATTAATTTCATCTACTTAAATACCAATTCATTTAATTTAAATGAAACTATACCTTTGTTCCTCTATGCCTAATTTATGACACCATTTACGAGAGTTTTCTCTTTCCCATTTAATTTGTAACCATTCATGATAAGCTCGCATTAAAGTAAATACATCTCCTTGATCTGATTCTAATGAAGAACGAGCTTCCTAATTGTAAAAATAAAATAATAGAGAACATAAGAAATGTATATCAAATACATTACCTCACACTTTGGATCAGTATAAGCACGATTAGTAAAGGGATTTTGAACGCTCATAACAGCAGCTAATGTTAGAATTTTTTCCACATCAGGAAAAACACAACCCATTAATAACATTTTACCAATAGATATTTCTACAGGTAAATTTGATAATGACTTTCCCAAAGCAGTAATTTTTTCATCTGGAGTTAAAGCATTCTAAAAAAATAGAATCTCATTTAAAATTATATGTAATCAAATATATAAAATATTATAAATAATTACATGTTGCTTTAAACCCAATATAGTTTGCTCTATATTCTCTTCTTCTGGTGATTCTATAAAGGGAAATTGTCTTACATTAGGCAAACCCATGGACACCATTTGCAGTAGTATATTATCAAGCGGTACACGAAATATTTCAGGTGTCGGATATGAATCAAAGGAAGCATATTGTTTTTCCGAAAATAAACGGAAACAAGTCTAAATAATAATATTTTCAATAAATGAACAATAAAATTGCAGGTGTAGTTAAATTACCCCTGGTCCAGTTCTACCAGCACGACCCTTACGTTGTTCGGCAGAAGATTTTGATACCCAAAATTCTTTTAGACGCTGACCCTTACAGGAAGTATCATATGACATTTCTTTAACTTTACCAGAATCAATAACAAAACGTATACCATCTACAGTAAGAGAAGTTTCAGCAATATTGGTTGATACTATACATTTACGCATTCCTTCTGGAGCATAGTCGAACACCTGCACAGGACAATGAATTTTTAATTTAAATCTTACTACAATACGTAGAAAATTACTTTGTCTTGATCAGCCAATGCTAAACCACTGTGTAACGGCAATATAATCCAATGTGATTGTTGTTCAGCATATTCCTTGGCGGCATCACAAACTGTAGTTATCTCATTCACACCACTAACAAATATTAAAACATCTCCACGTTCATTAGCTATTGCAAAAGTAAAAAATATTAGAAAAAAAAGGAAAATAGTATTTTATTCATAACATACGTGAATACTTTTGATCTATTAGATTTAGTACTTGAATAAATGGAGCTGGATCTAAACGATTTGATGTTTGTTGTGAACGTGATGAAACTTTGCTTTGTAGTTCCAAAGAAGGTGGAGGCATATATACTGTCTTAATGGGATAAAGACGACCAGGAACTTGCAAGAGTTTTGCTCCTTCTTCTTGAAAATAATTATGAAATAATTCAACATTTATAGTAGCTGACATAAGAATTAGTTTTAGATTAGGCTTAGCACGTAAAAGACATTTGGTAACACCCAAAAGAAAATCTCCAAATAGATTTCGTTCGTGTATTTCATCGAGTATTAAAACATCATATTGATCCAGATTAGTTTCAAGAGCTAGCTAAATATAAATAAAGTTTCATTCACTATTTGTTATAAATGAAATCATATTTTTCATTAAAATACAGACGCAAATGCCTAAATTTTCATCGTTCTACTTCCTTCCTTCCGTTTCATGTTTATGAGATATTAATAAACACAATTTAACTTACCTGTCTTAAAAGTAATCCTTCTGTTATAAACAAAATGTTTGTATGCATTGTTTTATTTTTCTCGAACCGAATTTGAAATCCAACTTTAGAACCATAATCTTCTAACATTTCATGAGCAACACGTTTTGATAAAGAAACACAAGCTAAACGTCTAGGTTGAGTGCAAGCTTAAATAATTTGAAAAAGAAATAAATGTACTAAATATATGTATGCATGCATTCTTACATCAGTTCAATTTATTTTATATAAAACTTCACCCACCTATATTTCTATAACCAAACTGATATAAATATTGTGGTACCTGTGTTGATTTACCACATCCAGTATCTCCGGCAATTATTAAAACTCTTGTCTCCTCTAATGAACTTTGCAAAGATCTTTTAAATTTCCATATTGGCAAGGATTTTTGACTCTTTCTGAGTTTCTTTATTTTGGCAAAACGTTCTTTTTGTTTAAAATCCAAATATATAACAATAATTTCTTGAAATTGTTTTATTCTTAAAGGTGTTACATTTGATTCTCCCGAAAAATGGTTATGTTCCAAAATACCTTTGTTTGCTGAGACAGCGTCGTCATTTAATTTCAAACATATACATTTTAATTTGTGACTGGGTATAAGTTCATTAAACTGATCTTCTTTCAAAGGTTTTGCCAATATTGGTTGACCCACATTTTTGAGCATAGTTTCATATTTATTAACAAATTTCCAAAAATCTGTTTTATCTTCAATAATGGTCATACGTTGATTGCGACTTGTCAGCAATGGTTCAAATGATGATTTATATTCACAAAATGAAAAATTTATTAAATTAGTTTCCTCTTGAATTTTTTTTGAGGAATTTTTATGATCCTTATTGCGATGTTTTTCCATTTCTTTTTTGTGAAGTAATCCAATTATTATTTGTTTTTTTTCGTTTCCAATTGTATCGGAAAATATTTTGTTTACAAACAAAAGGAAAAACAAAACAGCTGTGTTTGTTACTATATTGTGGTGAAATGAGAAGATTATACAGAGCTGCCACACTAATTATTTAATTATTTTGTAGAAAGATTCGTTATTGTATAATTAGTTATAATTTGCTGTAACTTCTGATTAAGTTTGACAAGTTCAGGAACAGAGTTCTTATTTATACACAACAAAACAAAATTAATAAAAAAAATAAATAATAATCTTACTTAAAAACAATTAAGTATATTTATGAAAAATCGCTTAAATGAAATGGCTGAAATTTAATTAAAAAAAGCTTTTTTATCACCACTTAATGTCAAAGTCAAGTCGTCATGGAATTTCGATTTGAAAAGTAAATATGTCTCCAAGTAACTTGTTATTTTTGAAAAACTTTGCATTTTTTTATGAAATCAAACAGATCATTTGATATCAATAACAAGAAATTAATAGAAATTTATTACCGAAAAATGAGCATTAATATTGTGGAGATTTGTGAAAAGTTACAGTCACAGGATCGAAGAGTAAAAATTTCCACATTGGAATTATTACAAGAAAAAATTTTTGATTCAAAAGAATGTACCGAGTCCGAGGCACAAAAAATTTTCGATGAAATCTATTTACATTTGCTAAAATGTTATAGTGATCGTTTTGAGAGTGTACGTGACAAGGCTGTTGAAACGGTTGGATTGTTTACAGAACATTTTGGACCAAATGATTTTCATTTGGTGAACGTTGTTTCTACGTTGGTAGATCGTATGGGACAGCAGGAAACTCTGGAGGAAAGTGAAGAAATTCGTTTAGTGTTTATGCAACAGTTGCTGATGTTGGAAAAAAGATTTATATCTATGGGAAGAAAAACTTCGCTGCATGATTGCTATGAAAATATTGTTCGAATTATTGTTAAAGCTTTAAAGGATTCTTACCCAGCCGTTCAAAAAGAAGCTTGTACATGTGTTACAGAATTAGCAGCATCTGCTGATAGCTTTATATTTAAACCATATGCTGAACCTTTGGCCAAAGCTCTATATGGAATGTTAAATCATAAACATTCTCAAGCTCGGATAGCTGCTATTAAGGCGTTGAGATATGTAGCTTTGCATATAGATGCTAGCGGAGAAGCTTTGTCAAGATTATTAATGGAGGTATCACCATTATTAATGGATTCGATGCCACTTGTTAGAAGAGAGTGCGGCGAATTAGGTGTACATTTGTTATTGGATTTACGAGATCGTTATTCATACTTTGAACGATTAATTCCATTTGTGCTGTGTTGGTAAGTGAAAATCTCACATTTAAACATATTTCAGATTTACATAGTTGATTTGCATTTATCATAAAAATGTCTACCTTACAGTCTTAAAGACGATTCCCCTGAAGTTCAATTGTATATTTTACCACTGTGGGAAAAATGTGGCAAACAATATTACGATGAAAATGAAGCAGAATTAAGTAAAAAGGAAATTGCAGATATAAAGCCGCTTAATTATCCGGATAATGTAATACGTCCTACCATTGGATGTCGTGGTATAGTACAACGTTCCTTACGTCTATTAAACTTAATAATGAGAGAATCTAGCGATTGGAAAGAAAATGTACGTTTACATTCACTTAAATTATTATATCAATTCGTTTTACATGCCGAAGCATCCATGACTGCAAAATTTTTCGAAATTTACGGTGATGTTGCTAAAGCTGCAAGTGATGCCGAGCCAGCAGTGGTGCAAGAAGCATTTAAGGTGTCGGATTTAATGGGACGTCTTTTAAACTATGAGGATTGGAAAGAACACGGTTTTGAGGGCCTAGAAAGAAATGCTAAAGAAGGCTATTTAAAATGTTTCTATTATATGTATACAGCAGCTTTGGGTGTTACATTTGAAGACAATTTACGTTTATCAAAATTGTTAGCACAACCAGAATTTTCTCAAACTCTTAAGTGCAATTTGCAATTGTATGTTTTAAAAACAATTGAAACAATATTGGATAAATGTGAGATTGTTAATGTTTCTAAAGAAATGGAAGAATTGTATGAAAATTGTTATAGCAGCACAATGAAAGTGATGGCTTTATCGTTAGAATCCGAACAAACTAATTGTGAAGAATTGCAAAACAAAGCTATAAATATATTAAGAAAAATATCAGATTATTCCCACAGTTCTTTTGATGACTTACACGAAAAATACTTTACTGCTCCTTTAGAATCAGTTGATAATATTGATGCTCCTTTGGATTCTTTAAGCGAACCGATATTACTTTTATATGGTCTTATAAAATTGGTTAAATTTCGTGCCCCCCATATGAAACAATTGCAGGAAAAAATTAATACTGTTATTAAATACTGTGCTGATGAGTCTAAAGTTAAAATATTTAGTGCAATATCGGTTGCAATGTTAGATTGGAATAAAACTATACGTCGATCTTTAAACGAAAGTTGTGAGCTTTTAAAGGAGTTTGTAGCCTTCATAATAGAACCTCATCTCATATGGAAAGCTGGAGCAAATGCTGAAGCTATGCGTTCTTTAGCTATAGCCACATTATGCTCTTTGTCTCAAGGTGCTGAAGAAGAGGCAATATTGGTTTTACCGAATTTTGCAAAATATATACCACCACTATTGGAGGATCAAGCTATATCTACACGTTATTATGCGGTTAAATGTCTATATAATTTCGGTGAAATAGATATAGATCATTTGAAACCTATAGCTTATGGTAAATATAAATTACTTTCATGGATAAAATTTTAATTTATGTGATTATTTTTAGCCTGTCTACAGCGTTTAAATGATCCCTCTTCTGGAATTCGTATATTGGCAGCCTCAGTTGTACCAAAATTACAGCTAAAGTCTAAGGTACAGGACAACGAAAAGCATAATAATATTGGTGATGAAAATCCTAAGGAATATGATTATGATCTTTGGTTAGCATTTATAAAGAACTGCTTTGATATGCTTTATTTACACTATGATAATCCTGAAGAACGTTTGAAAATTGCCATTAGAGGTCAGTATAGAAAAAAATACCAAAGTGTTTATTTTCAAAATTGATGTTGTGTGTTTATGTTCATTCAACCACTACTGCTAGTTTAATACTATTATCTTTCGTAATGTACAGATACCCTGCTGGAGTTAAGTAAACGCTATCCAAAAATTTCAAAGGAATCTTATCAACGTACCTTGGCAGCTACACATAATTGCTATAATCTGAGAGAACTTGAAAAACAATTACCTTTTAACTGAAATTTCTAGAATTGATTGTTTTTACATCTATATTAATTTATTTTAAATAAATTGTACAAATCTTTAACAAATTAAACAAATAAATTGAGAATATTTCTTTCCTTTACCACATAGCTCTTTGGACTCCTGACAATTTGTTGTAGTCAGCCAAATGACGCCAGACAATACGACTTAAACGGTATTTGTGAACAACACCTCGGGAACGTGACGTAAGGGCACAACGCTCACGTACACGAACTAAACAAGAGTCTCTGGGAAATGCTGCTATTTCAGCATCTGCTACTTCTCTTAACTCTGCTGGTAGTATATCATTTTTACGCAAAGCATTAACACGCAATCGATCTTTCGCATTTTCAGCTACACATTTACGACGTTTGACATCCCTTATCATTTTCCAATCGGCATATTTTGTACGAACTTGTTGGAACTGAAATAATATAATTGAAATTAAATAAAGCATTTTGTTGAATGGTATAAATATGCTTACGCCACATCCTGCAAATTGTATGGAATTGCTAACAAAAGTGCCTACTCTGGCCAAGGAATTCATGGTGTTACTTTAACTTTTACCGTTTTGTTACCAGAAGTAATTCCAACAACAATGGAAGGTTAGTTTTGACAAATTGAGGTTAGTTTTGACAAACAGCTGTTTTACTTTCTGTGTTGGTAAACGACCATTAAGAATATAAATATTGAAAAGCGAAAACGAAAAAAGTAACGTTAACATTGCCTCCACAATAATTTGTTAGGCAATCTTTATAAAATGTGATTTATATAAATTTTACTTAATGGGTATTCGCACTAGCAATAAGTAATATTATTGACAAGTTTAAAAAAAATATTTAACTGTAGATCGTTCGTTTCATTTGATGTTTTAGAAGTAATTCAAAGCTATATTGCTATAATTTAATAAATAAATAAATATCATTTTTTTGCATAAGAAAAGAAGTAAATAAAAAAAGAATTCTTATTGTAGTGGATAGTTTAATAATGGTCATGTCACTAAAGTTGAGTTTATCAGCTCAACTGAGTGGGCGCTCAGTTTAGCTCAGCTTAGTACTATGAACAAGTTCTCATAATAGCTCATGCACTTAAATGTAGTAGGATAAATCAGCTCGACGCTGTTTATTACTCCAAAAGCGAAATAGATAATGTTACTCAGCTCTATTGAAATGATAAGTTAAAGATATTTACGTTAACTAAGTTTAAAGAATGAACTGCTCATTTGGTTCAATTGAGTGAACTAACTAGTTCGTTGAGCTAGTTCGATCATCAACTACACTACTTCCCTGCTAGCATTTGGAAGATTGTTGGCGATAAAACTATTGAAAAAGTGTCCATTTATTTCAAACCAATTAGTACCGACTTTTGATCCAAAAAATTAGTCTAGAATGATAGCTTACATTTGGGAGCGAAAATAAGACAAAAAGAATTATAAATTTTTACTCAGTGAATGTATAACTTTA
>JACGTJ010019522.1:0-11960 GCA_014858695.1 Chrysomya rufifacies | reverse complement strand
ATATAAGTATCTAAAATATATATATATATATATATATAATTCCAGATTGAAGCTCTTAAATTTAAACAACAACAAAATTTGTTTTATAAACCTGGATTTATAAAACATCACTTTTCTTTACAAACATTTGAAAAATCGCAATTCTTAAATCCCATTTTGATTAAATTTATAAGAGTATACAGTTCACCGTGGTTAATCCTTAACTTAATCTTTCGGTTTGCAGTTTTAAAAAACTGGGATTTTTAAAACTTTTTGGTCAATATCTTACATCAAATTGATCGGAATTATTTTTCTTTTATAGGTAACGAATAACGTGCAATACCAGAGAGAGAGAAAGAGAGAACGAGAGAGAGAGACAGAGAGATTAACAACATACAAACGTTATTTTTACATTGTATATAAAATAGAGAGAAAGAGATTATATTTATACGAGAAATAATTTATAAACGAAAAAGTAAAATCAACAATTGTAATTCAAAATAATTAAGTAATATAAAATTTATACTATTCAAGCCCTAACCACTATTAATACGTACACCAATCATGCCTTCAATTTTCGCAATATCACATGTTTCATATTTGTAAACAAAGTATGACGACTATGAGGACAACAAATATAAAAATACTAATTTCTCATGCCATGCAAATGTAAAAAATTCAAGACACAAAAAAGAGAACACTTGTAAATTGTAACCAAAACAAATAAATGACACATACGAAAAAAAGGTACCAAAAGTAATCAACTGAGCGTGAAGCTTATTCATCTTACGTTTACTCAAAACTTAGAATTTTTGTTAAAGGGTGTATTTCGAAAATTAAATAAATAAAAAAGCTATTTCGGATAAATGTAAATCAATGTTATATTGTGACGTAATCTAGTGCAGGCATTAATAGTGGTTACGGCTAATGTATATTAACATATCAGGTATTCCATGAGTGTTCATCCTTTTTAGTTACGAATTTACTTATTATAATTTTTATTATATGAAGTTTAATAAAACTAAAATCTTATCGAAACTTTGTTCGAACAATTCACTGTTCGTTGTCTCATGGAATTCATGATATACCTGAATAAATAAATGATAAAATAATTGTTTTTTTATTTATTCAACTAATTAGAAATTTACTTGTTTATTTAAATTTTTAGAAGTGGACCCAATTCAAAAAAACAGGCATTTTTAGTTAATTGTTCGAAAAGCAACCAACCAATAATCTAACAAACGTGATACTACACAACTAACTCAGCATGGGAGTGGCTGAGGATTTCGCTCCCAGCTTCGTAAAGAAGCCACAATTACGACAGGAAGACGATGGAAATCGTCTTATATTTGAATGTCAATTATTATCCTCTCCTAAACCAGATATTGAATGGTATCGTAGTGATAATTTAGTAACAGAAGATGAACGTACAAAATTTAAAATTCAAGCAATTGGTGATAACAAATACACTGTAGTATTAGAACTCGATGATGTCATCGAAACAGATGCTGGCCTTTACAAAGTAAAGGCTAAAAACAAATCTGGCGAAGTCTCTGCTTCAATTAATCTAAATTTTACACGTAAGTTATAGATTATAATTAATTTTTTAAACATTTTATAAAAAAAAAATAAAAAAAATAAAATAATGTGAATAAATTCGATATTAGAGGAGTTATTAATGATATCGATTATATTCTTAGTTTAACTAATCAATATAGTTCGTTCATTAGGCTGATGTGAAAAACAATTGTTTTTTCGAACTACGCACAAAAATATCGGAATTACTATAATAAATTTTCATTCTGTATGAATTTAGGTAGATCGAAGTAAATCCTTTTTAAGAGTGCTTCAAAAAAAGAGATATTAGTTTTTTTTCTAATGCAAATTAGCAATTATATAGATGTTCCTTTCGTTCCTATTAAACTTCAATTAGCAATTGATTTATCAAAAATTAGATCACATTTATTCTGAAAGACACCACAACAAATTTAAACTTCAATAACAATAATAGTTTTCCACTGATTATAACATTTTTAACTTTAAATTATAGAGGTAATATAAGCAATTAAAAAAAAAAAAAAAATTACGGCCTGTAGAATATGGCTGACCTACAGGCCGTCATAGGAAACTGAAATTTTTCTGAAATGTATCTTATGTGGTCGGTCAAAGATCGCTTACTTAACCGATTTTGAAAAATATGTTTTATCCGTCGCGGTTACTCATGATCTACAGGCAGTCGTAGGAAACTGAAATTTTTCTGAAATATATTTTATGTGGTCGTGCATAGATAGCTGACCCAACCGATTTTGAAAATAATGTTTCATCCGTCGTGATTATTCATGTCATACTTAGATTAAATTCAAAATTGGATTGTAAAGCAAACTAAATTATTTGTATTAAGTCAGATTTATTAATCTAAACATTTTTGGCTTGTTAGAATTACATCAGTGAAAGCATCAATTTTGAATCCAAATTCGTTTGGTTTTATTTGGTAACACAAAAAAAACCGATCAAAAAGGATTTCTTTTCCACAGAAAGGTATTAACCACCAGTGCAATATTTGAATTAGTAGAAAAATTCCTTGTTTAATTTGCGATAAGGAGAAGCTAAATACTATAATTTTTTTTTATCATAAAGAAAATTTATAATAAAATATTTTTTTTTTATTTCAAAAATGTTCTAAATTACAGCTGCCGACGAACCTAAAGAAAAGTAAGATATTTTTTCTGAAATGTTTGAGTATTTTTTCGTTCGCCAAAAATATACAAAATATTATTAACATGAGTTTTATTTACAATAATTTTTGCTTAAAATTTATATTTTATTTTTAATTTTGCTTTTTTTAACCCCACATTAACATGAAAATGCCAATAAATCGCTTATAACCTCCGTGCTTTAATTAATAACCCAAGATGGCCAATTTTCTATAGCAGACGAAGGGTAAGTTTAAATAAATTTTAAATTTCGAATGCAACGAATAATTCAGTGTAGGGACAAAACCTAATTTGAACAAACACAGCAAATTTAAATGAAATTTGGATTCACCTAACCAAATTCAAAGTTATTGTCAGTCCTTATGAAATTGAAATCCATTAACAAAACAAAAGGATTCTTTAATTATAATTTGATCAATATTTAATTTGTTTGATGTTTAACTGAATTCAGCTAAGAAGTAAAGAACCGTCGAAAATTGCGGTTTTTGTTCGAAAATATATGTTTTGTCCCTAAAATGAAGTAAAATTCGCATCACTTAACAATTAAATTCCCTTTTACCCATATTGCTAATAATTCCAAGATTTTGTTTGTATACAAGAAGTGTATATCATACTAATTGCTTAAAAAATAATAATAAAAATTGCCTAATTAAAAAGTAAATCATATTTATGGACAATTATTAATAAATATTTCTATTTTATTATCTAACAAACAAAGGCAAATCGACGGATTCGCGCCGACATTCGCGAAAAAACCTTCAATTCGACAAGAGGATGATGGTAAGCGTTTACTGTTCGAATGTCGAGTAAATGCTGATCCAAAACCGACAATTACCTGGTTTCACAATGGCACAGTAGTTAAAGAATCTCCACGTCATAAGGTAAGTTTGAAATTTGTATTAAAGTAAATTCCCGAAAAAAATTTCAAATAATTTCCTTAAAAAATTTCCTTTGATCCGTCCGTTTGGATAGCTATCATGTAAAACATTTGTGCAATTTTAAAGCTATTGCTTTCAAACTTGACTCTGGTTATTTAAGCCCAAGAACGAAACCTATTAAAAATGTTCCATTTTTTCGTATAGTCCCATATAAAAATCCTCCCAGAATGAGAATTAAAGCTTACACTCTAAATTTAAATGAAATTTCGTAATTTTTCTAAAGATCAGCAAGAATGTTTCAAATTTTATGTCAATCGGTTTTCTTATTCTGGCATCCTTTACGCAAACTGCCGCTTTACAGCATAAAATGCAAATACAAATGAGGAAGGTTGCAGTTCTATATATGTCTCACGGAAATTTGGCACATAGGATTTTAGTTTAAAGATGAAGTCTATTGAAATTCGTTATGATCTACAAGACTATAGGTGGAGAGGTTATAATGGCTTTGTGCAAAATTTATAATAATTTATAGAAATAACAGTATAACCCATCTTTAAGTACATCATTAGAGTCAAAATCACGTTCTGAGTAGACAGTGTCCTTTCGTCTGTCTGGCTGTTTGTCCATGTAAACCTTGAGAACAAAGTACAGGTTGTATTTTTAAAGACATCTAATTGATACGGAGTTTCATATATGTATAACAACGATCGCTATTGAAAATGGCTAGTATCGGTGTATTATATCTCTCATTCCGATACAAATGCTCACGGAATATTGTATAACTTACTCATTAACTTATGTGACAAAGTTCATTCGAATAGTTTGAACTGGTTATTGCCCGATATTATTCAAGGCTATGTTTTTTTATTCATTAATTTTGTTGTAACTTTAATTTAATATCTTTTTCCCCATTTTCTTTTTCAAATCAATTTAGATAAGCATCGATAAGGATGGCCACTCATATTTTGCAACACTTGAAGTTAAAAACGTAACAGTCGAGGATGCTGGCAAATACAAAGTGAATGGCAAGAATGAACTGGGTGAAAGTAATGCCACAATTAGCTTAAATTTTGACAGTAAGTTTACACTACAATTTTGTTTATTAAATTTAGTTTGTGTATTAATTATCTGGTACCAAAAAACTATTGTGCTTACCGACTCATATGAAAATTTACTTAATTTAATATAAAATTTAAGTTTTAATCACAACTTCCAAATTTCAAATACACCATACAATCTTCGATTTCGATGAAATTTTACTGGTTTTACTTAGGCTTTAACACTTTGGGGAATAATTTGAATAAAAAATTTCAAAATGAATTTTCAAAAAACTAGGCTAAAATAAATTCTTACCTTCAAATAAATCGAAAAATTTTACTTAATTTTGAGACATGACAATGCCTTTGGAAAACTACCTTTCAAAAATATTGGGTAAATTTTTATATGAATGTGAAGCATCGGTACCTCATATGTTTACGCATATAAATTTTGCTTTCTGTTCTGTACATAGGTTTTATTTTAATATAATTAATATTCAAAATTAGTTAATTTTCTTGTATTTATATACACAAATAACAAAATGTTTAACATGTATAAATCTTTTAATAATTATCTTTCTTAATAATAATTGATTTTGTTATATAATTTTATAAACTATTTTAAGGGTTTTTTTTCTTATTTTTTGTTGTTTTATTAATATTTTGTTAAAAATTGATTTTTTTTTTGTGCGATTTTTAATAAATAACATAAACATTGCATTACATTACCAAAATGCTGCAACATTTTTCATTTTTGTGAAACGAACCCTAAAATTATTTTTAATTTAGTTTTAAGAGACAGAATGAATGAATAAATTAAAATGACTATGCATTCAACGTGATATTTATTGAATTATTGTGTACTATTCTAGCATTTATTAAATAAAAAAATACTACATATAACCTTATTTCAAACTAAACAAGTTAGACTATATATATATACATACATACATATATATATTAAAATATATATAAAGATATAAAAATCTATGTTTAAACTTAAGATCAAAACAAAAATATTTACCTACATCTTAGGCGATGAAGCTCCAGTACCTGAGGACGGAATTAAACCTACATTTACCGAACGTCCAGTTATACGACAAAGCGAAGATGGTGGAAATGTAACATTTGAATGCAGATGCGTAGGTGATCCTAAACCGGAAATAATATGGTACGAATGAATTCAAGTTATAAAAATGCATCCCAGTAAACAAATTAAAGAGTTCACGCAAATCACTTTACTTAATCACTTCAAAAATCTACTTTGCTCGTTGTTAAGAGCATAAAAAATAAACTATAAGCGATAAAATTCTTTTCTATTTCCTTTATTTTTTTATTATTATTATTTATGCTCTTACCATAGAATTAAGAAGTAGATCTTTAAAGTGAATAAGTAAATATTAATTATAAAATATTCAACAATACTTCGTCAGATAAACAATTTTTTACTGGGATATAAATATCTTTTTTGGAAAATCTTCAGTTGAATTGTTGAATAATTGTCCTGAATATATTTCTAATATTAAAAGTCTTCTAGTGTTTTATATATAAATCTTTATCTCAAATTTGAGCAATATATTGCTCTGATTTGGAGTCCATCTAACTTTCTCCGTCCGTTTCACTGTTGAAAACAATATAGAATTCTATTGGGGAAATTACTCAAGGAAACCAAGTTTGGCAAAAAAAAATTTGTTATAATGCATTTTATGGTATTGAAAATATAAATTTTTGGGACCAAAAGTATTGGCACCTTTTATTTAATATCTACAAATAATTTTATTTGATCAAGTAAATGTTGCTTTGGCATAAGATTTTATTCCACTATGCACTGTTTCTGGGACAATATATACCTTTAAACATATTTACTGAAATAAACAAACAACTGAATGTTTTCCTAAAATAAAAAATAATTATTTATAACCATAAAAAATCCAAAACGTAATTCTAAAAAGGTACCACGCCAAAGACGAATTAAAAGAAGGGGGCCGTTATAAAATGTCTTTGACATTGGATCAAAAATTGTATCATATGGCCTGTTTAGAAATAACAAATGTTGTATCTAGCGATCAAGGTGAATATCGCGTTAAAGCCAAAAATAAACATGGAGAAGGTGTGGCCACAATTAATTTAAATTTCGAAGGAGGTTCAAAAAAGTAAGTTTGTTTTTTCTTAAAATGTGTTGTGTAAAGGTGTAGGTTTGAGGGTATAAATCAATAAATTGTAAAAAATTAAATTCAAACTAGAATACCGGATGGTAAATCACCACGTTTCCCCAAGAAACCAACAATTCGCCAAGAAGAAGATATATTAATTATGGAGTGCATATTAGAAGCACATCCTGTTCCAGATATAACATGGTTTAGAGGTGATACCAAAATCGATAATTCATCCAGGATTAAAATGTCACGGAAAGCCACCTCAAAGGATAGCTACATATTAACTTTGGAAATACAGAATCCGACCAAAGAAGATGGCGGCAATTACCGTTGTAATGCATTTAATATGTATGGCGAAAGCAATGCCAATATTGCGCTCAATTTCCAAGGTATATTAAATAAAATATATGTATTTCTTTTAGTGTTCGTTCATTCATTGTGTGTATGAAATGATACTTAAAAGTTATAAAGATTTAAGAATATGGGTTTTAGGTTTTATGCAAACTTACCCAGTTATATACTGGAACAAATAATTTTAACCCGACATTTTGCGTAATTTAAACAAAATATTTAAAACTTTGATCACCATAAAACTATAATGTTCTTCAACAAAATATAAAATAAAAATATATAATTTTCAGTTTAGAATATTTGTATGCACCAAAACAATAACCAAAAGTTAAATACTTATTTCCAGTTAATTCGAACGAACTTGAACTGAAAGATAAGACTTAACTAGTTATTGTTTCTATGAAATCGGTGTAAATTTCAATAATATGAGAAGTGAGTTGTAAACGAAATTAAGATGAATCACTCCGTTTAATCGTAATAGAAAAATTTATTTTGTGACTATAAAATCTTAAATAGAGTTATTCTTATAAAATTACGGTTAAATTTTAACGTTTCCTTGAGCTGAATCTTTATTAAAAAAACTTTCATAAATAATGAAAATTTACGAAATTTTTATTTAAGTTTCGACTTTAAAATTTGTTTTTTTTTTTTTTTTTTTTTTTGAAACATTCTATACGAAACAATTTGCTGAATCTTGAAGCCAAATTTAATATACCTTGATATTACAAGTTCTATTGATATTTCAACGAGAACATTGTGTTCTCCCGCTTTTCTGTAAAAAGCAGAATAGCATTCATGTTCTACTATATCTAAAATTAACTTAACCTGTAGTTAAATAAATATGGGAAGTATATTAGAACTAATTACAGTCAGAATTTTTAGGGATTTTAACCTTGATTGGATATCGACTTTCTCAATCAATATTACTTATTTCCCTCTAATATTTTAAACGACAATTAATTAGATTTCACGTATAATTCAACTACTTGAGAATTATTTACTCTTGAATTCCTTATCAACTCATATTCTCTACTACAAAAAGTTTATTGTAATATATATTTCCATAAGATTTTGTCGTAGAGATAGGCGAAATGCTTTACTACAAATTGAAAACTGCAGTCAAAATCAAATTTATTTGCACTTCAACAACTATTTACTTCCATATTTCAAAATATAATAACATTTAATTTTAGTTACTTTAACTGTTTTGATGTGGTTAAAGTTGGTCTGAAATATTTTCACTAAAAAATTGTAAATTGTGGTAAAAAAATGGCATTAACCTCTAATATGAGGCCCTTAAATATGTTGGCCTTTGAATTGTTTTTTTTTTTTTAACTTTAATTAGAAGTATTACAAGCTTTCTCAATAAACGCGGGTAAGTTTTATTTCGGAATTAAGAAATACAAATGGTGTTAACACAAATTGGTTGTTGCGTATTTCTGTATACGAACAATAATTTTTTATGCCTTGTTTTATGTTGACATTTTGTAAAAATCCTACCTCACAAGGCTTAAATTAAAGAAATACTTTTTGCAGAAAGTTGAGTTTTAAACTATTTCGTGAGGATTTCATCGTCTGCAGTTGTTGGACTCGTTACCACACTTCAAAAATCATCATCCTCATTTAAATGCTGCTTTATCCACAAGCCCAAATTTAAACTAATTTTTGTGTGCCCATCGCCGAACAGGTCATATCGACCACTGAATAATATTAAGAGAAACCAATTCTGATTTATGTGCTGAAAAGATAATTTTGTGTCAAATTCAATATATTTGTATTAAAAACGTGTTTCATCATAACGCTTTTCATTGCCACATTGATCTCGTATAAAAAATACATACTAAATTTGCTATTACTATTTACTTTTCTTTTTTTAATTCACACACAATTTAATAAAATTATAATATAAAATTTGTTCGTTGTTAATAAGTAGGATATTGTCTAATAAATTAATATTTACTTAGGCGCTAACGATGCAAATGGATTTGCACCATCATTTATCGAGAAACCACGTATCATACCAAACGACTCTGGTACCTTAATAACCATGAAGTGCCGATGCAAAGCTAAACCGGAACCAACAGTTACTTGGTATAGAGGACAGGAAGTGGTCAATAAATCAAATAAAATTAAAATTAAATGCACTATGATTGCGGAAGACACTTATGAACTCACATTAGAAATCAAGGTAAGTTTATTATCAGTTTTGATTTTTAAGTCTAAATCAAACAAAATTGACTTAGCTTCTGGCCTTTTTGATACCCTTTATTTACTTTCAATCTAGCCTTTAGAAGGCGGACGTTTTTCTTTTTGAAATATTTATAACTGTAGACATTATATTATATTGAAAATCAAACTGGTATAAAGCTTTACTGAATATTAAATGATTTGCAATTTACATTCACAATTGTAGGATCCCGGAGCATCTGATGGTGGCACTTACAGATGCAATGTTCAAAACGAATACGGTGAATCTAATGCTAACTTAAATTTAAATATCGAAGCGGAACCAGAACCAGAGGGTGAAGGTCCAACATTTGTAGAAAAGCCACGCATTGTTTCAGAGAACAATGGTAAATTGGTTATAATGGAATGTAAAGTTAAAGCCGATCCCAAACCAGATATTGTATGGTATCGCAATGGCGAACTTGTTAAAGAAAGTAACAAAATAAAAATGTCCATGGAACAACGTGGAGATCAGTATTATATTAAATTGGAATTAATTGACCCACAATTAGAAGATTCCGGCCTGTATAAATGTAATATTAAAAATATTTTGGGTGAATTGAATGCTAATCTTACACTCAATATTGAAAGTAAGTAAAATTATTTATGATTTTTTCTCTCGATGATGTTTATTAATATTTCAAAGTTCAAAGTTACTAAAGTTGGTAAAAATATTTAATGTTTTTGTTTGTAGTTGTTCCTGTTATCAAAGACAAACCAAAAATTATTAAAATTATCAAGAAACGCACTGTGGTTATTGAGTGTACAGTGGCTTCTAAATTTGAACCGAAATGTACATGGTATAAGGAATCCAACGAAGTCAAACAAAGCTCCCGTCATGTCTATTTGGTTGAAAAGACCAAAGAGGGAGAATTTGCTGTTAAATTGGAAATCAATGAAGTTGAAGATACTGATAAGGGTGCATACAAATTGGTAGCCAGCAACGAAAAGGGTGAAGCCGTTTCTCAAATTGTCAACTTAGTTGATATACCTGAAGAAGAGCGCAAGCCAACAAAGCCCGAAATCTCTCGCAAACTTACCGATCAAAAGGTAATCGAGGGCAAAACATTTGAATTATTGATTTCTCTGAAGCAATCCGATCGTAAATGTAAGATCGAGTGGTATAAGGGAAGCAGTATAGTCACCGAAACTAAAGATATAACCACTACTTTTGATGGTACTACTGCACGTTTGACAATAAGTTCGGCTCGAATGGAGCATAGTTCTACATATAAGGTTGTGGTTAGTAATGAAGCCGGAAAAGATGAGTCCACTTGCAAGATTGTAGTCGAAAAGAAACAAGACAAAAAGAAGAAGGAAGAAGAAGAAGCTGCAGAAGTAAAACGCAAGGTAATTAAAAAGAAAGTAGAAGATCAAGAAATAAAGGAAAATGAAGAGAATAAAATAATGAAAAAGGAAGAAGAAATTAAATCTTCAGTTCAGGTACAGGAGTCTAAAGTAGAACAGAAAACTGAAGAGGTTATACAAGTTAGTAAGCTCGAGGCAAAAGTAAAAGAGAGCCAAAGAAGGGTTTCAATTAGCATGCAACAGGAAACTGTTGTTCAGGAAATAACCGAAATGAAAGAGGTACAGCAAAAGGACACCAAACAAATTGTGTCAAAAACCAAAGAAAAACAAGAACAAACGAAGAAGTCATCAATAAAAAAACAGAACCTAGAAAAAGAACAAAAAGTTTCTATTATAGTTGAATCTGAACAGCACCAGGAATCTACTGCGGTTAGTCAGGTTATTAAAAAAATATTTCCAATGCTTAAATCCTTGCATTTATTTTTAACATTATTCATTAAATACAGAAGACATCCTTACTTTGAAATCTTAGCGGATTATTCAGTCCAAAATAATTCCAAATTTAAAACTGTTAACTTTTAGACTTAAAGATATTGCCATATTTTTATTTAATGTAGGAAGAGGTTTCAAGCACTAAATTTAAATCTGTAAGCAAAACATCTAAATCGAATGCGATTAAATTTTATATTTCTGTTATTACCAATTAAACAAAATATTCATAACAACTATATCAGTCTTTTAACAAAAAGAAAACGGTTTACATAGTTACCTATAACGTTACCGTATTTCGTTTCAATTTCCAACCTTAAATTAATTCAATAAAATCTTTACAAACTTCAGTGTTTATCATTTAAATGATAACAAGTACTAGTACAACTTGTATATTTTATATCTCTGTGAAATTCAAACAAGATTTAGATATATTGGTCGGAACTCGTATGGTATTGCTTACTGGTAACTTCAAGACATCATAGTAATTTAAATAATAGTTTCAAAATCGCATACACAGTTGAAGTTTAGAAAAATTTAATATTTTTAATTTAGAATAGAAACTTGTGATATCCAGTAATTTAGATCAATTATTTCGGTTGAGAATTAAATAGTTAAACAAATAAATAAAACATCACTTCTATTTACATATACTAAACCAATTTCGATTTGTTCTGAATTTTTACAACTCCAATCAATTTAAACACACATTTTTACACACATACACACACGCTCTTATATATATATGTATATATAAATGGGATTTGAAAAATAGGAGGAAGAAGAAGAGAAAAAGAAACAAGAAGAAGAAGAAGAAAAGAA
>JACGTJ010019499.1:0-16576 GCA_014858695.1 Chrysomya rufifacies | reverse complement strand
ATTTTTAAACTGGTAACAGGATTTCACGATTTCCTTGTAACTAGTACTAAATTTGGATAATAATTATTGAATAATATGATTCTATACAATAATAAATTTTTATAATTTTTTAAATCACTGCTGTTGTTGGATATTCTACTGCTTAACATGTACATGTTTACTTTCAATTTGATGTGTATGTAATTGATCTACCAAATATTTTACGTTTGTCATATTTAGGGATTTATGTCGAAAAATTACAAAGAAAACACTAGTTCTGGCTTAAAATTGCAAATGTACGTTACATGCCGTAATGACTTGAAGTGTTAAAAAATTTAAGCACAACTGGTCTCTTAAAGAAGCTTATCAACAATGACTAAATAAATACTTACATTACAAATTAATTTTAAAGTAGTACCGATTACGAAAACCATTGCAAAACATTAATTCAATAAATTGTAATATAAACAAGAAATATTTAACATTTTTGCCGCCATAATAAAAAAAGTTTGCCACCAGCTGTTCTTGTTTACTTTTAAGTACAATAAGTGTTACCAGATCAATGAAGACAAACAATGTAATGAGAATTCCACTATCTGTCGAACATACAGAAAATTTCAGACAAGAGTCGAATAGCCAAAGTATAAAAGTCGAAAAAATATTTTACCAAAAATAAAAAAGTGCCTTAGATTGTTATCGTCATTAAAATCTTGACAAATGAAAGCGAAGTGAGAATTTGTTTCAAGCGGACAAGTTTACATAGTTTTACGGAATCAAACTTTTTTGAAACGAAAAGGTTATTGTCCAGTTGTAACTCTGGAAAATAATTTCCCATAGTTTGTATTACATATTTTTTAGGTTATGAATTGTATAAAGTAGAAAAATAACAAAAATTATGCAAAAAGTTGAAAAAAGTAAAAAATTCCAAAAACCGCTTTTTTAAATTTAAAAAGTTTTTTAATTGTTTATAAAAATTTTAAAAATCTAAAAATGTGTGTAACCATAGTTTTTATAATATGAGGATTAAGACGGGAAAATAATAAAATTAATCTGATAGGCAATCAAATCTGAAAGTGATTGCACTTTATTTGAGCATGGCTTTAATTTGAAAAAATATTTCAAACCAGAAATATAACTAATAAATTTAAAAGGTTGAAATAAATACTTAATAACTGTTGGAAATTAAAAATGAACAAATTAGAATATTAACCAATCTACAAACATATTGCAATTCAACTCAATCGATTCATAATATTTAAACGATTTCAGCAATATAAAATTTTCTGTAATATTTAAATGTCTATAAAAACGTTTTTTTATTACAGAATTTTCATTTAAATTGCTTCTTTTGTAAATGTTTTAAAGAAAATAACATTTATACTCCTGTAAACGATCTTCTAACTTATTTCGAATATTATTTAAATATATTTTATTTGTCTTAAATGATAATAAAAAATAAATATCATAAACACAAAACCTTCTTCCAACCGTATTTATAAAACATTTATTAACACTTTTACGAGTCATTTTCAACAAGGCAACTGATAAAAAAAATATATAGAAATTCTATTAAAATAATTTATCTAGCTTCAGTAAACTTTAGAAAAGAGATTTGTGTGTAGTATTTAACGAGAACTTGGACATAACACAATAAAGATATTAGTTAATCATAATTGAGCAAAAATAAAAACAATTAATAATATAAAATTTATTTTTAATTTAAAATTAGTAACAAATAACAATGAAGAAGAAAACAAAACAATAATTTCAAATATGCAATTGAGTTGATATGAGTTATAAGAAAAAAATAATAATAATTAATTTTAATAGTTGAGTTTTAAGAAACAATTTTATCTTAAGATCATGGATTATTTTAGCACACTTTTGATATTTTTAATAACCGTGCCATTTATGTTATTTATTGCAAGAGTAAGTGAGATATGAAATTGCTGCTATTAACACTAACATAAAAATGTATAGGCATAAAGATTGGACATAAAAATAGAAAATATGCTATAAAAATGAAGAAAGGAAATTTTCGATTAAACGTTAGCGGTTTTGTATATAAAGGTAAACTATTTTTATTTAGGTGCAATACTCTTGGATTTAGTTAGCCCCTATTGCTTCTATATCCTATACAAATATCCTCACAGGAATAGAATTAATGAAATTTCATGCGTTAATTGCTATTAGAATTGGTTTCATGTAGGTCCATTATTTCGATTAGTTCCCATACATATGGCATCTGGTATTAAAATTTGTACACCACAAATTAACCATAACATTTTGGTGTTGAGTATTATTTAGTCAGACATAACTTTGAAAATCGAATATATTAAGTCCACATAGCTTATTAAATAAGCATAACAGAATAACTTTCTAAATAATTGAATTGGTGCTAAGTGATGGAAAAGTTAGAACTATTGTATTTTTTCAGTACTATTTAAATAGTAGTGTCATATTTAGTACTTTTTCAAAAATGATATTTTGAAATGAGACCCTTTATATCTAAAAGTACAATATTATAGCTAAAACTCCGGAGTCTAAGATCAATAATTAGAAGAATATCGCATTTTACTTAACTAGAACAGGTCAGATTTAAAAATTATTTAACAAGGTACAATTTTGTTCGAAAAGTAGCATTTTTATAAGGTCTTAGTACCATGTGGAAATTTTGATTTTCCATTCATGATGATGCTATACAACAAGATTGAGAATTAGTATAAATCTAAAAGAATAGTATAACACGTTACACGGTTTTTTGATTATTAAAAATATTTGGACCTACAACAATTTATAAAAAATAAGTGCTCAAAAAAGATATGACACTTAGAAAATAATTAATAAATTATTTTTTGTAATATAAACAAGATTTAAAGTATTATTTTTTATTCATTATTTTTACTAGATATTCATAATATGTTGGCATAATTTCACATTATCACGTCAATTAAAAATTCTGGAACAACAGCAGACAGGTGAGTGGATTTATTAATATTTAATAAGAGTTTATAAATTATCTTAACCAATAACAAACAAAGAAAAGTAAATATTTATAAAAAATTCTAAAAAGTTCATTCACGTGAGATAAGAGTACATTTGAAAATTGTTAACTTAAAACATTGCACTTTCTTTAATAAATGTGTTCATATTGATGAAATTAAACAACAACATAAACAAAGCAAGCAACATATAAAAACTACAATTTCTTCCAATATTTCCAATTATAAATAATTACCCATAGATAACAATTCCAAGCATAGATTTAATATTTTTATTATCTTATCGATTGTGGAGTCATTAATTAAATTAAAATTTTATAAAATACCATAATAACGAAACGAAATCAAACAAAAAAAGTGTGTAAAATATACACTACAGATATTGAAAATATATTGCAAAAGTTGAAACAGTAGCAGAATGAATAGAAATTATTTTATTTGTAGGAATTGTTTATTAGATAACAAATAAATCGTAGTATTAACTTTTGTGTACTTTACCATTTGATTTTTTTTTATTTCTAATCGGAAAAAATATGAAAACAATTACCAAAAATCCTAAACGAAATAAAATTTGTAAATTAGTTGCAATAATTATTTCATAACAAACGCGAGTTTTTAAACGAATAGAATAAAAAATAAAATAAAAATCTTAAAAAATAAACATGTCCAACACAAATCCTTTGAGTTTTTTGCTTAACTCCACAATGGCAACTCTATCTAATCAAACCCAAAGTAGTTTGAATTTAAATACGACTCAGACAGCATTAAAAATTGTCACCAATAATACTACAGTATCATCAGTCTTAAATATTACGCTTCCTTATAATAGTTCTTCATATCCAAATGAAAATTCACCATGGAATTTTAATAATACCATTTATTGGAATAATACAATTTATGATCCTCCAGTATATAATCCATCGTGTCTTGGTTGTATTGAAACCATTGATCCACCCATACCTACTTATAGTTATACCTATTGGTATTCCCTTTTAATAATTCTGCTCCTGGCAGTCGTCGTTATTTGTATTAAGGTAAAAATATAGGCATATCCTTATCACTTTTGGTTCTTATTTAACTAATTCTCTTTTTTAAGATTGCGGCATCACGTTTTAAAGAAAATGAACGTAGAACCATTGTACAACGTAGAAGAGGTAAGATTTTAATTATAGTCATTAGAAAACAAAAAATTTAATAACATAATACAATCGTTGTGTCCAATTTGATAATGATTTTCTTCTGTCGAATCATCTTTCCTCATAATTCAGTAAATATTGAATTCTGATCACTCATTTCGAAATGGAGAAATCGATTTTAAGTCAAATTTTAAATGAAAACTAAAATTGTTTAGAACTCGGTAAATATTTATATATTTACAATACTTTTTTTTAATAAGGGTATTTTGTGATCACTCAATAAAAGAGCAAAACTCATCACATTTTCGAAGAAAACTAATTTTTGAAAATTCGGTTAATATTGAGTTTTTTGCAAGAATAAGCGAAACTTGTGACCACTCTTTCCGAAATGCACAATTCGAATTTTAAGTCCAAATATCGGAGAACATTAAAATTGTTCATAACTCTGAGAAATACTGAGTTTTTTGATAAATACGAGCGAATTAAGTGAAGAAAATATTGAGATTTTGACGAATCCAAGAGAATTTTCTGATTACTTCTTACAAAAAGCAAAAATCGGTTTTAATGTCAAATTTTTTAAGAATACTAAAATTACTTATAACAAAATAAATATTTAGTTTTTGTACAAATATAAGCAAATTTCGTGAACACTAATTTCAAAGTACAAATTTCTATTTGTATGTCAAATTTTCGAAGAAAACTAAAATTTTACGTATTTACATATGTTTTAAATAAAAGAAATCAAATAACGATTTCTCAGAGGCAAATATTTATTGTTTATATTATTACTTCTTTTTAGATTAACGATCATTATCGTATTATTATAAAATTCTAACAAGTTTTTTAATAAATTAAAAGGTTTGATTTATCTTCATCTTGAATATAAAAATAATAATTTATAATTATTTTATTCATCTTATAAATTAAACAATTTTCTATCTAACTACCAACAAAAATATGAATTATAAATAAGAACGATAAAAAATAAATTCATTAACTATCAAAGAAGTTCCTTTACCGCTGCCAATAGACCAAAATTAATAAGACCCAAATATAAATAGTAAATATTTAATTTGAAAATCTCCCATTTTTCACGTATCAATAAAGCCAAACGTTGTGATTTCTTTGTGCTTTGTTGTTTCTGTTCGCTAAACGACGAGTGAAGACAACATTTGGACATGACCCAAAACGCGGTCATACGATTTTGTGTGTGTAAAGTTGATTCGATGCCACGTATTAAATCGTTAGTTTTCAAAATCAATAACATTTGTCGATCGACTTGTTCAAGAACATCGGAAATATGAGGTAGTACAAGAGAGGTATTATTTTGTAGAGTATTTTTCTGTAAAAAGGAGAAGAGTTTTTATTGCAAATAAATATTAAACAATGTTTACAAATGTGTCAATTACCTCTTCTCTGGTATATTTAACTTTATTAACACCCTTTACTAAAGTTTCCCAAGGCCTTCCAGTTACCATGCAAGCAAATAAACCATACAAATCTCCTTTAATGCCTAAATTATAAGAATATCTTCTCATGCCCGCACGATCCACATTCAAAATACTCAACCATAATTTAGAATAATCATAACGGAATTTATCGGTTAAATTGGCATATAATCCATGATCGAGTAATACAATTTCTATATTTTTATTGTCGTTTTTACGCACCAATATATTACCGGGATGAGGATCACTATGCACAAAACCAGTATTAAATATCATTTCAGAATACAGTTGACCAATCTTATTCGATACTGTAACTGGGTCTATGTGGTTTTTTCGTATATATTCCAAATCTGTAACTTGACCACCTTCTAGGAACTCCATGACTAGAACACGCGGTGAACTATATTCCCAATAAATTTTGGGTATTTTTAGCCAACTATATTTTTCAAACTGTTTTTGTACTTTTTCGGCATTTTTACCTTCATTAAGAAAATCCAGTTCTATGGGTAAATTCTTTTTAGACTCATCCACTAACCATTGTATTTTAAAATCGGGAAATATTAATGCTAAAGCTTTAACAGCCAATTCCATAGTTTTCATATCAACTCTTGAATTGCCCTTAACATAAGGATGTTGAACTTTTACAGCCACTACTTCCCCGGTCTTTAAGGTGGCTTTATGGACCTGAGCCAAGGAGGCAGTACCCAAGGGTTCTCTTTCAAAATTATCGAATATATCTTCAGGATTACGTTTCAAATCCTGTTTTATAACTTTAAACAAATCTTCAATTGGATTTTGAGGAGCATTCGAATGTAACACTTTCATGGTTTGTACAAATTCTTTGGGAAGTAAGTAATCCAAAGCACCTATATGCTGGCCAACCTTGATGTATACTCCCTTATTAATGCATATTAATTCTAAAAGTCTTTGTGCTGCAATTTTGTGAACACGACTTTTTTCCTCCTTATATTCTGCAGAATTTTTATCCCATTCTTTGTAATACAATTCACGTTTATAGGTTAAAGCTACATCTACCACAGCCACAGCAGAACGTCCTAAACGTATTATGCCCAATGAATTTATATCATAATCATTGGTGTGTAAACTTAAACCGGTTCCAATGGCACTGGCACCTAACACGCTATAGGTTACTACACGTTTCAACATTATGTTAGATGTTATGGCACGTTAGATGTCTGAAAAAGAACTGAAAGAAGAAATTTGAAAAAAATGTAGGTGGAAAATGTTAAACTTTGACTTTTTAAGGGTGAAATAAAGTGTGGCTAATGAAAAGTGACAGTTTTGTTTAGGGAGTTTGTTGTTTTTAACAGCGAATAATTAATATTTATTTTTCTACCACAAATTAAATCAGTTTGTTTTAATTACTCACTCTCAAATGCTTTCTAAAATTTCTTAGCTTCTGGTGACTTGTCTAGTCTAATTTTATCATTGGTTTTTAATTAAAGGCTCATCCCTTGTGACCTTCGTTGCAAAAATATATTATGAACTAATTTCTAAAATGTTTAATATCTATAAAGAAACTTATTATGAATCTATGTTTCATTATTTTATCGTATTATTTGAGTTTTTATTTTCTTTGCAAATTAACATTTTAAAACTTGTTTTTATTGATGGTAGTCTATTTATATTGGAACGATCAAATATTTTTTTTAACAAAAATCTTCTAAAACAAGAAAAAAAAAAAACAAAAGAAAGTTTATTTATAAATTTTTGCAAATTGCTAATATCTTTTAATTTAAGCAAAATATAAATTCGAGTTTTAAATTATAACACAGTACTACACTTATAGCATATTATTTAACCCTAGAATATTAAGCATTTGTTAATTTTTCGACT
Source organism: Chrysomya rufifacies (assembly GCA_014858695.1). NCBI lineage: Eukaryota > Metazoa > Arthropoda > Insecta > Diptera > Calliphoridae > Chrysomya > Chrysomya rufifacies. The sequence goes on along the minus strand of JACGTJ010019499.1, from coordinate 9,154 downwards.
CAATATTTTAAAATTGAAAACAGTAAAATTCTGAAAAGCATTAAAAATTGTCTTACCAAAAGTGGATAAATTGACAAACTAGTTGTAAATTTTATGAATGCTCTTTATGAAAATATATGACACTATATTTGAAAATAATGTTAAATAAGTTAAAATATTAACCATTAAAATTTATTAATAAAAACTACGTTTGAACATTTTCTAGTCAAATTTTGATGGGAAGTACTGAAAAGTTTTCCCATCTTAAATAGTAGATATGGAAAATTATATTATTAATAATTAAAAATACAATTTATTTATTTATTTTCGAGTAGCATAACACTTCCATATTTTGAACTTTCACTTTGGCAAATCATAAGCGATAAATTGAAAAATTTAAAACTTTTATTTGCCGTACAAATGAACATTGAAATTAGACCTCCAGAAACGTACCTATGCAAATTGTTGCAAATAATTTTTATTTGCCAAATTGTTTTAAATTCGAAAATTAATTAATCACTTTCACCAATGATCCATAATCATTTGCTTTAGAAATTATTGGAATTCTTTCTGGTTCATTACTGATTTGCAAATTTGATATCATTTACTCTCATAAGGTAGTGCTTACAATTTCGCTTTCGAAGATTGCAATATTATTGAACTTATTGCAATTCAAACTAGTTCAAGGGCTATTAAAGTAAAATTTTGAGCTACTATAATTATAAAAAAAAAACAAAAAAACAAAATTTAATTCAATAAATCCATTATTGCACAAACATCAGAGCCAAAAATTATATTAAATGCTACAACTCAAGCCTCACTATGTAACGGTACAAATTTATTTGTTATAAGTAGTCTTTCAACACATTTTGAAATTCTAAAATGAACTTACTAAGATTCCTCTCTTCATAGGGAATATGATAATTCCACAAACGAGCAACAAAATATCTAGACATAAATGCGAAGAGTATATCGGACAAATTATAGCACTGGATCTAGTAGATCTACTATCAAACTCAAATTTAGACGTAAGATATGAAGGTTTACCATATTTCATTATTCTAAAAAATTGAAGTAATAAACGTTTATTGAAGAAGCCATTAAAATCAGATCCTATCTATGGTTTATTCTTTAAATTTTCAAAATTGCAATGAAATTTTATATAAAAAAAGTAATTTGAATTTTGGATAATGGTGTTTATTGGTATACAATAAAACTAACAGTAATATTTCATTATTTAATCAGTTTGTTTTTTTCCATTTCAAACAAAACTTTTAAAAACATTTTGATTGATGGTCTTATACTACAAAGTTTTCAAAAGAAAAACGTAAAATAAACTTTGCAAATTGAAACAATTTAGTCAAAGTGAATATTTTATGCCAAAATTATAAAGTCCATTAACCTCTAAATTCATAACTTCATTAATCAATAGATGTTGTATTAATAATTTATGCAAACGCAATAATTACCATCTATCTCATTTGCATATGAATTGTACTGGCGCATCAAATCAACCATTCGTTCCTTTATTATATTAAAATTAAATAGGTTAAACTATTTATAAATTTTCATTATTTTTTTTAATATTATTAAGTTAAATAAAAAATAGTAGCTTTAATAAATCGGTGAATGATTCATCAAGACACAACCTAATGTGCATATAATCATTTTTAGTGGACATTTTTGGTTGTCCTAGTAAGAGACATTTGTCTTACAATAATTTGGATTTTTACCATCCAATGGCAACAGCGTGTTAAATTCATTGATGTTGTATCAAATAGAGAACTTGTATGAACGTATAATTTTTAATATTCCCATTTTTTGCAGTGAAATATACACGTTTTTTGGTAAATTACTTATGTCATGAACTTCAAACTGTATAGTCTAAAATGTCAAACTTATAATCAATAAATAAAATAGTTTTAAATTTTAATCGGCTATCGTTTTGCAATTTACAAAGAATTTAGACATGGATATTAAAGAAAATGTTCATATTAAATGTTTCTCATTCTTTTGCAAAATGCCTAAAGTAGAACCTTTTCAACGTCGGTAGAAATAAATATATTTTCGTTTATTTTTTAGTTTAGGTCCTTCTTTTGATTTCAAATTCCATTTTTGTAAAAAAATTCGTTATATCGTACAATAAAATCGTTGAATTTTTCGTAATATAATGCGAAATAAAGTCTTATGATTTCAATAAGGCTAAATGTGTAATGCAAATATAAATTTCAACTTTATAATTTTATTTCGATTCCAATAATTAAATATAAAAAGAAAATGCATAAACTTTTAAAATTTTCAAAAAAAAAATTTGCCAAATATCATTCATTTTAACGGTTGCCAAGTAAAAACGAAAAGATAAATTGATAAAATATTTTTTTTTTTTTGCAATTAACTGACAATTTGCAAGAGAATTAGTAATGCCGTTATATCAATAAAACTCAGGCGGGTTATTTTGTTATTACTGAATATTTACTCAAAAAATGCTAGCATAAACAATAACAACAAGTTATTCTCTCTTGCTCTAATAAACATATGATTTTTACAGTGATGGGAAAGTTTGTACTATTGTAATTTTTCTGTAAAAAATACCGTATACCCTGTGCCATATTTACTACTTATTTTAAAAGTTTTATCAAATTAGTTAGAGGAATTGAACGTAGATAACGGTCATTATTTATTAGAGGGTTTGAATAATTTTAAAATCAATGAATATTCAAAATCAGTAGAATTAAAAATCTAATATATCAGTATTTATCGACTTTCTTTAAGAAAAAGTCAATCTGATAAACTTTACGAAGGCAACAAAAGTGTAAAATGAATAATAAAGAGATTGACAACTGATTTTGATAAAAAAAACCAATAGCGAAGCTATGAGAACGAAAGATTTCGTTACACGAAAAAATGTAACATATGTGTTCCATTCAAACGTTTTCGATAACGATAGAAATGTTTGTTAAAATTTTGAATTGAGAATTTATATATCCACAACTAACTACAATACTTTAGGTAAATCTCCGGTAAGTAAGAACAAAAATTAGACGTATATTGCATTTAAAAAGGTACCATTTTGTTCGAAATAGTACCAGTTAAAAATTCATATTTTCCATTCCTGGACTTTTTTTTTATTTTTCACTTTATATTTTTTAAAAACACTCTTTAATTCTCATACTAAATACTTGGGAAGATTACAAAAGTTGGCATTTTAATATTGTTTACAAAATATTTGTTGTTGTTGCTATTACAGAAGATATTTCGGGGCCCTCACTAACTTTCACTTTAGTTAAATATTTATTAAAGAAAACAAAAACGTTACTACACTTTTCACATATCAATTAATGTTGACTGTTGTTTTTTTTCAATATTCCCTGGAATGATGACGAAGTCCAAAAGGTTAATGAGTAACCAAGATTATAATGCTTTTTAGGAGTGATGTGTTGTTGTGTTTCTTTATTTCACTTTAAATTTTCAGTTATTACATAAACTTTTAGCATTGAATTTTGTGCAAACAATAAATTTGGTTTTACCTTGACTAAGATTTTTTGTTTAACTTTTGTAATTTATTAATATTCACTGAGGACTTTGTTAATTATAATTGAAGAATTATGTTGTTATACTTTAGTGGCCTATATACCGAAACTTAAGCATGTTTTCTCGTCTTATGTGCATTTAGTTTAACATTACGAAATTATTTTAAACAAACAATAAAAATATCTAAAAACTACAACCAAATAAATGAAATAAAAAAAGACCGACAACCGTTAACGCTGCCTGATAAACAACGTGTATAACGTTGAACGAGCGTAGAAAAGAGACTGAAGAAACAAACTTGCGCACTTCCAAGTAGTTCCGCTCATTTTGGCTGCTGGTTGTCTCCAAATAGTGCTGCCAGATGTATTGCATTTTGTTAAAACTTTAAAAAAGAAAAAGATTTTCATTGGCTGAAATAATTTATTAGTTCTAAAATTTCTATATATTAGCGGAAATTATTTTATCCATTTTATATGATATAGAATTTATTTAAAATTTTAATACACATACAGATCGAAGAAGAATGTTATTAGGGCCCATATTGTACAAAGCACAAATATAAAGCTCACAGCTTAAACGTCTGAAGCTAGAACGTTAAAAATTGTTGTGTGGATTGATGTTTTAGAAAATAAATTCGACAAAATAGGATTTTTGGATATTCGTAGATTAAAGGGACAAAAATATTATATTTTAAATACCAAATAGTAGAAATACTTACCTTAATGTTTCCACAAATATACATTTTATCATATTTTTATATAAATCCACTAAAATTTTATCTCTTCTTTCCAGTCATTCAACAATCCCCAACTGTCAACACTCCATACAATGGCAATATTAACGATACTCCTAATACGGGTAATATAAGCCCCAAGGATTTCGATTTACCACCTGCTTACAATGAAATCATACAATTCAAACAACAACAACTATCAACCGGAAATGAAACTTCCACTACTATGACAACTAATCCATCTTCAAACACCATTTCCACAGCTATTTCGACATTAACTATTGAAACTGAAATTTCAAATAGTCGTTTAAATATACCCTCTACTTCCAGCATAACGACAGAAACAACTGTGATCAATAATGCTCAAGTAAATGAATCGCAACCATCCACTTCCTCAGAACCACCATCTTATGATCATGTTATTTTAGAGGAATCAAATAAAACTAAAACGAACAATGATCATATTGTTTAGAGTCAATTTCATATATATTTTTTTTTCATATTGTTAATAGATAATCAATTATAAAAACAAATTGACCAAAATTTTAGATAAAGTAGAAATAAAACATTGTAAATGGAAATTAACTTAATAATTTCCATTTGAAGTTAATATCTTTCAAAGATCAAAGTTTTATCTTGGATTTGCAAATATATTCGCATTTTTTTCAACAAACTACAACAAAATATAATAAATAAAACTTAAATAAATCTTTAAGAGCACAGACGCAAAAAAAAATCCAAAATCATTTAATTCTTCAAACGTTTTTTATTATCATTTTCATCATCGTCCGATATTTCTATAACATCTATTTTTGGTTCAATAATTATACAATCATCTTCATCATTTTTAGTGTTTTCACTTTTCATTTTTGTCTCATCGCATAATCTCCTATTTCTCAGTACTCTTGTAGAGCTCTGAACTCCTAATTTTATCTTGGATAATCTTATTGCTTTTCCTTTAAATCTGAGTGATTTCTTTAAATTTTGCGACATAATGAAGGAATTACAGAAAAAAATAATGTAAATTTCAATAAACCGAAAAAAAAAATAATTTTAATATTTTATAACAGGGTGATTATTATTCGGTTCGAAACAAATTACAAAAAAAAAAAAAAATAAATATAATTTCTAAATAATATGAACGATATTACCTTTAACTAAGATTTTGTTATTCCTTGTTCCAAGAGATGACGTCGTATGGGTTATGGATATTACATCTCAAATGTCACTGTGAGTAATGCAGATGGCCAGCATATGTTTTCAGATGAAATCCTTGATCAACACATTACGTATGCATACAATTAGAACCGGAGTTCTTGAATTTAAGCACATTTTCATTTCCAGGGCTAATGAGTCTTAAATTATCCCTGATTTCACAACATAACATATTTAAGTTAATAAATAAACAATTATAAAATATTTTATAATGGTGTGATCAGAAAAGAAAACGTAAGTAATTTGTCAGACATCGATAAGATAATATGAAATTAAATTATACAAATAAATTTTGTTGTTGCACGAGATAAGTTCTGGACAACTGATTTGGTTTTCTTCACCCTCTACACATATTAAAGAAACTTATTCATACATTTTATTTCCGGTTTTTTGTAAATCTATAGAAAAAGTTATTAAGATTTGAATCTTTAAAATTCAAACATATTGTAATTTCGTTTGATGAATTGTTTTAGAAATATGTCGAAAATACGACAAGATATTTTTTTGGTATTTTTGTTAGAAACATGTTGAAATGATCGTCTTAGATCCCAACATGTATATATATTCTGGGTCCTGGTAAGATTCTAAAACGATATAGCGATGCCCGTCTGTCTGTTGAAAGCTCGATAAAAATTGCATTTTTCCCTAAGAAAATAGACAAAATCGGTTCATAAATAAGGAAGTGTGGCTGAAATAGAAATTAAAAAGTTAAAACCTATAATCTAACTAAATAAGATTTTTATATGGAAAAGTTAACATTTTTAAACATTTCGATTAAATATGTGAACACTTCAATTTTTAATCAAAAATGTTTTTCTTTTATGAAAAACATAATTAAATAAAAAGATGGAGAGATAAATTAGTTAAAATCTGTGATCATTTAAATATTCTTAAAAAAGTAACACATTTAAATGAGAGCATTTTATCACAATTTCTCCGGTTCGCTTTTTTTCTAGTATCTTTGGGAACTACAGGATCACGGTGGCGAAAAAATTTATTAAAACTGTAACTGTATGATTTTTTTTCTTTTAAAAACATCCTTAATTAAATTAAATTGCAATATTTCTTTTAATATAAAACTAATTTATTTTTATTATTTTACATATTTACCATACACCTTAAACAAAGTGTATTCTTTAATTTATTAATCAAAAGAGAAAAACGATTAAATTACTCATTAAGGCATATTATCTGCCTAATGTGTATAAGAAACAAAAGATAAATAATTTAAGTATATTTAAATATTTTTGTGAAAAAGACTATACACTAAACTAACAACGATTGAGAATTGTATGCAATTTGGGACCCCATTTCCCATAGGGATCTTTGGGTAATATAAATATATCATTACACCAGGTATAACCGATAACACGATTTTCAATGATTTTTTTAAATGCTGGATTTTCATGTAACAGATCACGATAATTGTCATTTGAAACAATTGCAGCATCCAATTCGAAGGCTAATTGTAAAACGAAGCTAGAAATAGAAGAGATATGTTAAATAAATCTATGTATATTTGGGTGGTACAAAAATTATATACTTAAAATATGTTTTAATTCTATACATATAGAAGGATATTCAAGTTAAATCATAATCTATAATCCACATTAGGAAACTCAATTCTTTTTCAATTATACTGTAGCTAAAGATTATAATTAATTTAAAATAAAAACTAACCGATCATCATAACTGGTGCTTGTAAGTCCGGGTAAATTTTTACAAGGTGTCTGTACAATTTTGCCAGCCTTATGTAGTCTTTCTAATTCCTCCCAATCTGTTGATTTGCCTTTATTCATGCGAAACTGAGGAATCACCGCCTTTACCTCATGGCCCATTTTCTCAAAATATTCAATGGCTATTTTCAAACCTTTAACGGAAAATACCTGATCTAAACCATGTCTAAACAAAAACAAAATAAGAATTTCATTAAATTATAAGTAATTTTGTCTGTGTTTTAGAACTATAAGAGGAAAATATATCGTTAAATTTATAAGTTCAAATCTATTAAATTACTTACTTAAAAGCCACATTACTACCATCTATTATTACCATCCTTTTGCCGGTGGTTAACTCCTCATTTGCACTAGGATTGTAGGCATTTTCATTGTATTCATTAAGCTTTTTCGTTTCACTACGCGTAAATAAGTTATTATTTGTACGTAAACGATTTGTAGGCGTACTAGGAGAGGCCTCATTTATTCTTAAAACCTTCAAGTAGAAAATTTTATCATAAAAACTACAAAATAAAATTTTTTTAAACCTACCTTGCGTGGTGGTAAATTATGATCATTAATTGGAATGAAATCATTTTTGTTTGTTTCACTTATAAATATAACTGAATCTTCATCATCATCATCTTCATCGACATTTGTAGATTTACGTTTTAACGTAGAATTTGTTTTATTATTGTAACAGCTACTATCTAAATCAATAACTTCAACATTAGTATTTGTATTCTCTTTTAAACGCACCGAACGACCTCTCCCTATGGAATTTTCTTTTAAGGTACTTAATTTTGTATAATCGTTAAAATTATCGGTAGAATTTATAGATTCCATACCAGATCTACGACCGACGTCTACATAAAAAGGTAAATTTTCTTCTTCTTTATTATACTCTTCAACATTAATTTCTCCATTATTGAAATTTCTCAAGATTGAGGCATAAGAACATACTGATTTTTTCATTTGACAAGGCGTGGAGGAAACACGTTGTTGAAAAGAATTTATTAAAGATTGATAATTTGTAGAAGTGTCACTGGTTGTGGACGGTACATCGTCTTCATCATTATCATTGTCATCATCTAGGGTAATTTCTTCTAAAGTGGGCTCTATAACCACACAATCATCATCACCGTCTTCCTCGCCTTCATTCTTACAAGTATCTGAGGTAGTGTTGGCTTCCGATTGTTCAATATCTGAACGTATTTCACCTTCTTCTAAAGTTGTTATACTTTGATTATCGTTACTTTTACCTTTAACTATTCGCTTTCTTTTTGATTTGTTTTTGGAATTGTTCAGTAAACGTTTATTAGCCTTTTTCAAAGGTGAAGTCTTCTTTACGGATGTTACTTTTCTCCGTATTTGGGTGTTATTCACTAAATGTACACTACGCCTAATAAATTTTCGCTGTAAGCAAGAATTTTTAAAGCAACATGTATTTCCAATTTTATTTATTTCTTATATTCTTTATATAACTTACTGCTTGATCATCAATTATTTTCTTAAAAACTCTCACTTTACCACCTTTATTTCTCCAAGGACTATCTTTGTTATTTTTATTTGGTGACAATTGTTTTCTAGCATTGCGGCTAGTTGTGGGTCTTTGATCTGCTTGAATCTTTGAGTATTTTAAGAGAAGTTTAAAAAATAAATTTGTTATTATTTGGCGTATTAAAAAAACTGAAAATGTCTTTATTGTAGAAAATTATGAAAAAAAGTTACTTACCTTAGAAGAAAACAAATTGAAATTATTAAATCGATTAATTGAAAGTACTTTATTTTTAGAATACAAAGTGATTTGTAGTTAATAAATTAGGTGTCTATTTCGGAATAAAAAGACTTAATTTCAATTTCAGTTATAAATATTAATCAGATGTGCTGACAAAAAAAGAATATTCGCTCCCGAATAAATGATAATCAAAACCTCAGCAAAAGTTGTATAAAAAACAAGTAAGATTATATTCGACTTGGT
>JACGTJ010019496.1:5819-21991 GCA_014858695.1 Chrysomya rufifacies | reverse complement strand
CCAAATTTCATCTTCCTAGTGTGATCTCTATCGTGCTTTTAAAAGACAGACAGCCGGACGGACATCGCTAGATCGACTTAGAATCTTATCAGGACCCATAACATATATACATGTTGGAGTGATAGAAGAATATTTTAACATGTTACAAACGGAATGATAAACTCAATATACCCCGCTTAGATGAAATATATTTCTAAATAAATTTTATCAACCCAGTTGCAATATAATTTATTCGAAACCTACAAAATGTTTGTTTATTTTTTAAATTAATACTCTTTTGATGTTTAAGTCAACATTTTTAATTGCATTTTTTCGGCAAAATAATATTTGGCCAGATTCAGAATAAATTTTTATTAAGTTGCCGTTTAAAACCCATAAACAAATAATACTAAGAATTTTATGTCTACCAAATATCATTTACAATTCAAAATTTATAACTAAGATCTTCAATAAATTTTCCACTTGTACCAATAAAGACTCGTACATATACAATATGTACGTACGTACATACATACATACAAACATACATTGCTACAAAAATACTTTATTATCAATTCAAATAAACATATGTAGTACAATATACTTATAACTTCCAATACTAAATTGTATTTAAAGTAGAAAAAAATAAATGTTTGTTTATGAAATAAATATTATTAATGATTTCCATATATTTCGTTCATTATGACGAAAAGAAAGACTCTGTTTACTTGGTCTATCTTTTAAACGGAGCATTTTATACTGAACTGCAAACAAGTACTCTACGTTGGCTTAAATAAATTTTAAAGAAAAAAAAAACAAGCGAAAGAAAAAGGTTTTAAGGCAAATAATGGTTTAATACTAAACAAATTATTTAAACAAATACAAAAGAAAGAAAAAAAAAACTAAACACACATATATGTATATATTTATGTATAAATGTACAAATAAAAAGAAAAAAAAGACGAGTACAGACCCATTTTTCGAAAAGGGTATTGTCATATTAAACTATTGACCATCAGCATAAACAACAACTAAGGCGGAGTTTTCTTAAGAAATTTCATTTTTAATTTTATTAAATATAAATATAACGCATTTAAACAGTATCAGCAAAAATCTATATCACTAAAATTAGTTTAAACATGGTTAGATAAAACAATAATCGAAGTGAAATACCGACATAAGGGATCTGGTAATAGAGTAAATATTTATTGCCTGATTGATAAATATGTAACATTAACTATAATGCTAAAATTATATTTCTTATATATACATATTTGATCATTTATTTATGGTAAAATAATGTACTTTTTTTCAAATATGAACTCACATACATCGGAAGGTACAACTTTAGTTTATTTATATATATAGTACTTAGTTTTGACAAACCCTTGTGTGTTAGTTCAAATCTTCATTACTTCATAGATATATGTTTTTGGAGTAAAATAAAGTTAGATTGATCACATTGGATTCTGAAGAACTTTTCAAATTTTGTCATTGAAAACATAATTTATTCTTTAGAGTAACACGCTTGTCATTTATTTCGAAACAAAACTTTCTATGTGAATTTAATTTGAGTTTGTTCGATTGTTTGTCAGATGGACTGAAATACTGACTGTCACCAAAAATACTTTTTAACTAAAGTTGTCACAAGCGCTCAGTTTTTTTAATGTTATTCTGCTTAAGTTTAGTTACTATCAAATTGTTTTTGTAATCCCGTGTATTCCAAATTGTTGTTTACAGATGAAGGTAGAAAGTCGGATAAAAAATTATATTTTCAATTACACGTTTAATTGTTTTAATTAATTTTTAATTGGAAATATTTTTGATTTTGTGCTATTAATTAATTTAGATAATTGATATTACAATTTTGGTGTTAGTTGCAAATTGTTTAAACAAATTTATTGAATGAATCATTTGACAGTTATTTATTTAAATAAAACTTGGAGATTTTTTCTTTTCTAATTATCAACAACTTTTAAAATATTTAATTAAATAATGAATTAAAACTTTAAACATGTGTTTTTAAATAATTTATCAAATTTGTATTTTCAATCATTCACTTAATTGTTTTAATTAATTTTTTAATTGGTAATTATTTTGAAATTGTGTTATACTGATAATTGATTTAACAATTTTGGTGATAGGTGCAAATTCATTTAACAAATTAATAGAATGAATCATTTTATAGTAAATTATATTGTAACTTTTCTGTGTGTAGTCTTTTGTTTTTCGTCCTAATTCCAAGTTGGTGTTTAAATTTTGGTATAAGTTTTATTCCTAACGAAACTTAAGAAGTATAGCGATAGTGATTCGTTTAATACATCGAAACTGCCAAGAAATAGAGGAATGTGGTATTTCGTTAATCTTACCCATACTTTCTGAGTTAGATGTCCAAATTCTGAATTATGTAGTAACGTAATTCAGAGATTTTTTATAATATATTTAATTTCTATAAATAGGTTATTAACTATTTCTGGGTTAAGGCTGAAATATGTAAATAAAAATTTATCATTTTAGAACTCACTTGGCCACTTTTCACAATTTAAATTTTATAAATAATTTAATAATTTGTTAGACAGAATGATATTATAAAAAGTATTATGTAAGTTAAAACTAAATCATTTCTTATTATTTACATAATAACAGCTACTAAATCTAAGTCCTTGAACTAAAAGCAAGTATGTAAGAGTATTCATTAAAAGTACTAATTGAAGAAAACTGTAAAACATTTAAATTTGTCGGGATTTCCAAAATTTGAAATAACAATCCTTTTCTTGTATAATGCATTGATGAATTTACTCGAATATGTATTTAATATAATTATATTTACTATTTCTACGATCCATAGGCTATTGTTTTCGTACTAATATTTAAATGAATTTTGTAAAATAAAAAACCTAAAACTCTGTTAGTCTTAAGAACTAAAGTACCGCATTTATGAGTTTACAACCTCAGACTAATTAGGGCGCGGATTTGCATTTGAACTGCTATTAAAGAATAAGAAATGTGTATATTTGAAAATAGACAACCTATGAAAGGGTTAAATATTAAAAGAAAATTTTAAGTGTGGTAAATATTTAGGGCATTTGAAACAATGAAAACAAAAAAATCTAAGAAATCTAACACACGCTCATTTATTTGTGTGCTCATAAAGGATAAGGTTTTTAATTTAGCAATGGCTACTAGTTAGTCGGGCTGGTTGTGTAAAAAAGGGTTTTGGGTTTGTAAACAAAAGGAAAACTTTCCCAATTAGAGCACATGTGAAAGAGGAACGTCTATTAAATCAGGTAGATAATAATGAAAGAAAAGTGTAAGTTTATACAATATATGTTTGTGTAATAAAACTCAAGGTTTTGTACTAATCAAATATACTAAAATTTAAAATTACTTAGAAATATTAAATATTATAAAAGCGACCTTGAAGAACAGTAGTTTTAAATGATATCGCTCATTAAATAAAATTTAATTAATACATGTACAATGTGTTCAGATTTAAACCAAATATATTCATTTTCCTTATTATACTAGTATAAATTTATTAGACTTGGGGTTCATTATCCTTTGCTGTTTATTTAGTTTTAAGTATTTATTTTACAAACATAGAATTTTTAAAATGTAAACTTTTTTTTCAATTTTTTTATTCTCAATTCGATACATCTTTCGTTTAAGATCTTTTGTTTGATTTCGTTGTGAATACAAGCGTATCCAGACATTAATATTTTCTTCATATTATTTGTTCACTTACTGCTTATACTGGTTTATACAAATTATTATATTTGGTATTCTACATATGTAAATATGTACATATGTATGTACATATCTAGCTATGTATGTATTTTGAAAAGTATAGATATTTTGTTGTTGAACTTTCAACAAAATACAACATAAATAAATTGTAGACTTGTATTTTTTTTTTTACTCCAAGATTTGTTGACTTTTCTCATTGGCACATCATTTGATTTGTGGATACATTGCCATTGAATAAACGCTTCATAGGGTATTAAAAAATATACATTCAAAAATATTGTACAAAATATTATAAAAACTACAAGAGAAGTAAAAAAGGCAAATCAATTATGTACCATTTCCATTTTTCATCATAACGTGATTTACTATATAAAATTCAATATCAAGTTTTCTTGCTCATTAAACAGATTAATAAATTTGATGAAAAAAAAAAAAATAGATTAGATTAAACAAAAAATAAAAATGATCATGATATTCATACTTAAAATCTTATGAATATATCTGAACAAATCTATCGCAACAAGGGAAATTGGTAAAAAAAATTACGTTAAAAAGTGTGATTTTTAAAGTTATATATTCCTTTTAAATAGATCATTCTTTTAGACATTAATTTAAAGAAAAGCCCGATTTTAAGACAAAATATTCTATATGCTTTTTAAAAATACATTTTTTTTCTAAAACTGCTTTGAACTAAAACAATTTAATATTTAAATACATTATTTATTTATATTTTGTTAATTATATGTTATTGTATAACTACATACTACAAAAGACTTAGAACACAAACATTTGGGTAAATCGTTCAAGTTTGTGTCCTAAATCTTTTATACCACAAGTCAATCAATCGAAAATACATTAAACGCAATTAATTTCAAATAGAAATGGTGTAAGAAAAACGAATCTAAAATCACAAGACACGTTTTGTGGAAAAAGTTAATATACTTTTTTTTCTCAACTATTAAAAAGTTTTTGTAAAAATAAATTATTAAAATCTTTTAATTTAATAATCATGAAATAGGATATTTCATTATTAAAAAAAGAAACTTAAAATGGAAAATAACAAAATTTGTTGTTTTCAATGTTTAATTTTCTATAATTAATAGAAAGATACAAAGAACATAGTACATTTAGAAGAACAAAACATGAAATAAAATTTAATACTAGAAGATGTCAGAAAATGTATTGAATAAAAAAAACTTATACTAAGTTATAGTTGTGTTGGTACAAAATAAATAAAAAATAACAACAACAATTAAAAGAAGAGATGAGGTTTTATTTGTACCTGATATTTACAAACGTTAATATGACGATAACTTGTAACACTGAAAGAAATTTCGTGACTAATATAGAAGTTACAAATTCTAGAATCCCATCATATTTATATACTATTTGGATGAAAAATATATTCGATAAATTGGTAAAAGTTACACAATCATAATCAGGATTATAGAATTTTTATTTTATTTATATTTAATTTAATTTACAAACTAACGTTGATCATTCGAAGAACCGAAAGTAACACATACTCATCACGTTTAAAAGAAAAAGTAAATTTGAACATCTTTAATCACTTTTTTAAGGTATAAGTACCAATTTTGTTAGAACATACTTAGTAGGACCATGCATAAAAAACATCATTCATATTTTCATTACTTTCATTTAGTAATTTTTAAAATTATGCTAGATTTTTTTCAATGTACTTGTTTTCATAAATGAATTTAAGACGGTTTTGGACTTAAACAACAACACAATACATTACTACAACTACCTGTTGTTGCCAAGTCCGCGCAAAAGTATAATGTCTAAACTCAAAGAGAGTTAAAATGGTCGTGCACATATTGACGTTGGTTTCAAGCCGAACTAAACTAAAGTGAACTAAATGTTGATATTTTCAACAATATGGTTTCTTACCTGTTTAAAGAAGATGAAAGAAGAACGCAAAAAGGCGGAGCTATCAATGTGTGAAAGTGAGATAAAAACTGTCTATAACTGTGAAAGAGTTAGAATGGTGAATAAAAAAAAGGCTGAAAAATTATATTAAAAACAACAACAATATCGTTAGCAATAAGTTATTTGAATTTGTGAATGATGTTTGTGATAAAAACAAAAAACGTCTACTTTTGTGATGGTTGAACAAATTAACACCGATCATTAGCTTCAGAGTACGCAAACGGGTGTGAACACGCTGTTTTAAAAAAATAAAAATATTATTTTTTTAATCTATAATAAGAACAAATAAATATTTGTAAAAACATATATATTTAAAAAGTTAAATTTTTGATCAATATTGAAAATAGTTAAAACCTTTAACTATTTTTAGTTAAATGTTTAATAAATAATTTGCAAAAAGTTTAAAGTTTTCCATCTATAAATAATTTAAAATTTTCTAAAAATAAACTGCAAATAAAATGAGCTAAACATTAAAAAGATCTGCAATCTAGTTATATATTCACACGCCATTAACACACATACTCGTATTTGACAAATGGATACTAATTAATTACAGTTTGTACAAAATTTTAGTAAACTTTTTTGTTAAATCACCAGCACCGCCAACGGCTTCAGCATCAGTATTATCGCATTAAATCCAATCATCCTCCACAGCCACACAAGTCGTCATATCGACACCTTTAAACGTCAACATTAAAGTGCGTTACCAATCATTAACAAACCGTGAATTATCATTAACACACAAAATAAAATTACAAAAAAGTGAAGAAAGAATAATAAAAGTAAAACGTTAAAATTAACAGTAATTTAATAATTTAACGCAAAAAAAAAAAGTGAAAAATACCTAATTAACATAATCACAGGAGATTCTATATAATAAACAACAAAAAGTTGCTAAAAAATATTTATAAACAATTTATAACCACTGACAATTTATCGTCAGAGTTGACATTATCAGTTCCGTTTCCGTTAATTGTTATTTGATAATTTAGAGTGGCGCGTGACACATTTGACACGCAAGTGTTAAATTTTTATTATAAGAAGTTACTAAAAGATAAAAAACATAAAACAACAAAATTAAAAAGTGCAAAAAAATTGGTTTATAAAATTAAAAGTAAACAACAAATTAAAATTATAAAGAATATTTACGAGAGGTGTTTTCCCGTCGCCTATAAAAAGTGTGATCTTTTTTTTTAAAAAAAAGAGGCAAATCAAAATTATCAATCAAATAGCCCCCAATGTTTGGTGTTAATCATATTTATTGCTAGCAAATATTTACAATATAAATAATTAATAAAACTAAATTATAAACTATAAGAAACAATTTAAATAAAGAAACAAATTTTATTGCAAGAATTTAAAATACATAAAAAACAATGCGTAAGTTTTAGAATAGATTTTATTAATCTTACCAATTGATTTTATCATTACAATTTTATCGTAGCTATATTCAAGATAAATAGGAACAAATTTAAGAGGTTATTATATTTATTTTTATATCTTAACTGTAGAGAACAATGAAATCAACAAATAAGATTACATTCGACTTGGTGGAATCTATGATAGCCATCAACAACAGGTCCTATGTAACATAGAAAGAAGGGGCAGTAGCCGCGATCTTTTTCTATTTGTATAAAATAGACATATAGGGAAAAATGTAGAAAGTATAAAGAACTTAACTTACTAGGCTAGACCATATGTGAAGGTGAGCGGAAAAGTGGGAGGGGCACTAACAAATCACTCAAAACTCAGAAATATTGGCTATTGCACAATAACTTATTTATAAACTGATTTTGGCTATTTTCAATACCTCACAAACTTTACACAAGGAAAATATTTGTGTCAACTTTTATCGTTGTAGCTCCTCTGGTGCGATTTCTACCGAGCTTTTGACTGACAGACGGACTAGATCGACTTAGAATCTTATAAGGACCTAGAATATATACAAATCGGGTTTTTAGGCGAACATTTCTATACATGTTACAAACGGAATGACAAACACATATATATTTTTCTTTTGATGATGGGTATAAAATAATTTACAAACCGAAGAACATCGCTAGATCAACTTAGAATCTTATCAGAACCAAAAATATGTACACATTTTGGGGTCTCGAATATTTTGGGGACGAATATTTTTGACATGTTACAAACGTAATGACAAATCCATCATTTTTTGATGATGGGTGTAAAATTAATGTAAAAATTTAAAAATATTAGATTACTAAATGCTAGATGATTTTAATATCATAAATATTTTTTTTTTGGTAAACTGTCTACATCTGTTTATTGTAGTCATAATAAAAATGCCCAAAAATTATTGTCGGCATCGTCTAATAAATGCTATTACCGAGATAAGTTTAAAAAAAAGTAACCATTTGTTCTAATACAATTCAATTATATTTGTTGTTTTTAAATTACTTCTTAATAAATCTTACATCTTATTCAATAAGTAAAGTTTAAAGCAAATATAAAGAACAATTAAAACATTTTGTTTGTTTATGATTTAAACAAAAAACAGTTTCTTACCAAATCCAAATTACCGGTTTCAATAGCAGTTTCTTTCAACACTTTTATAATAAACATTTTACTTAAAGCATCATAAAACAGAAGGGATCCCTCATATTTACGGCAACTCTAAACATAACAATCAGCCCATAGACGGACGGACAATCATCATTTAATAAAAATACAACGAGAATTTTAATTCCTTTTGTTGTTTTACTTCTTCTCAGACAATTATGACGCACATTTACAATCAGCCGCTTGAGCGTGGCTAAAAAGTGCAATATAAATAATTAAAAAAATGCCGACTTTCGTCGGAGAGTGACTCAGTCACACATCAACAAAACAAAAAACATTATGAAAAAGATGTTTTGGCAGTAGAAATTCTTTAGATTTTTGTGAGGCGACGATTTGAAGAGATCTTTTATTGTATCAATATCATATGCATTGTTCGTTCATATAGCGGTGTTTTTGTTTTATATAAACTTGTATTTCATTATGCATACATACATAATACATATAAGTTCAATACATTAACAAAAAAAAAAAAAACACTTTTTGAATATCATATATGAATTGCCCCTGTAAAATAATAAAATTATGAACGTTTTTATAAGCATTAAACATTTTTAGGCAAGAAGAGAAAACCATTGTATATTAAAAAAAAAAAATATTTTGATAAAACATTATGTAATATGAATTCAAATAAAAATAGCTTTTTTTAAATATATGTGTAATTATGCAAACAAAATTGAAATAATTTATTTATTTATTTCAGAAGACATGTCCACTTCTCATATTTTATCCGCAGTGGATCCACATTCTAATCCCGCGACTAATGGCACCCATTCCCCACAACATTTGAATTCAGAACATCTCAATCCAAACAATAACCTTGGATCATTACAAGCCAGAAGTAGTCCAAGTGGCTTGGAACGCAATCTTCATGTTTCCCTGGATGATCGTGAATTGTGGTTACGTTTTCAGAATCTTACCAATGAAATGATTGTTACGAAAAATGGCCGGTAAGTATTTTATTTTTTTAATTTTTTTCTTAATAATATTTTGTTATCTATATTTACACTTTTATAAGGTGTTAAATGTTTACGAACAACTTTTTGTTTTGCAAATTACCTTTGAAGGTTTTGTTTTTAGTTTGAAATGTAGGAGTATAATGAGGTTCTAACGTTTAAAAAAATAAAAAATAAAATAAAAAAACAAAGAACCAATAGGTTTTTCGTTTGGGAAATACTAAGTACTTAGGTGATAATTAATACAGTCATGGTTATTATTTTGTTTCAAAGAAAATGAAAATCATACATATTAACAAAACCATACAGACAGACACATAAATTAAAAAAAAAATCATGTTTTATATTCTTATTTTAGACGTATGTTTCCGGTGGTTAAAATTAGTGCATCTGGTTTAGATCCAGCTGCTATGTATACTGTTCTGTTGGAATTTGTGCAGGTTGACTCTCATCGCTGGAAATATGTTAATGGCGAGTGGGTTCCTGGTGGTAAAGCTGAAGTTCCACCATCAAATCCCATTTATGTACACCCAGAGTCCCCAAATTTTGGAGCACATTGGATGAAAGAACCTATATCATTTGCCAAAGTTAAATTAACTAATAAAACTAATGGCAATGGTCAGATTATGTTAAATTCCTTACACAAATATGAGCCACGAGTGCATTTGGTGAGAGTGGGCTCAGAACAGCGGCATGTTGTTACATATCCCTTTCCCGAAACACAATTTATAGCTGTTACAGCATATCAAAATGAAGAGGTTACTTCATTAAAAATTAAATATAACCCATTTGCCAAAGCTTTCTTAGATGCCAAGGTAAGATATGTTCTTAATTCATGTTTACAATGAAATTGTACTTTTTATATTACCTTACGAACAAATACTAATAAAAACATTTAACATTGCACAAAGGAGCGTCCCGATACTTTATATTCACATGATGCCCACTACGGTTGGTTAATACCTCCTCCATCACACTATTCAACAGGGGCTGTTAATACTAATCCTTCGTCATTGTCGTTGACTGATTCATCATTGGCTTCTGGAAATTGTGATCGTTATGGTAGATCTTTATCAAGCCGAGCATCTACTACTAATAGATCTACACCTTATAGTAGACCTCGTATAGTATCGGGTTCAGGCTCTAATGGAAGTACTGGTAACTCTTCACCACCGCAACCGCCTTCTGCTCCACAAACTCCTACTAGCATGCAATCATCTTCGCTGTGTTCAACAGCGCCGGTATCAAGTGGCTTTACAAGTTCCTATTCACAATCAGGATTTATGCCTGTAGAACCTACAACAAGCGCTTCGGTATTTTCCTACCCAGGATCTTGGCAAACAAATACAAACTATTGGAGTTCATCTACCGTACCAGGACCAATGCCAGTAAATACAGCTAGAGTTTTAAGTAAGTATAAAACATCAATTAAATAAGGACAATTTGTTAATATTAAATTTTAATCTTATAGCTTCACATAATTCTCCTTCACCCACAAATAATGGTTCACCCACATATACTTCCCCATCACCTGGTTATACCATTCATCATTTAACTCCACATAGTCATGGTCATCAATATAATATGACTCAATCCACTAATCACGCGGCACCAGATATGTATCAAACCGTCGCTTCGGGTTCACCCACCCAGTCCTATGCAACACCTGCCCATCAAGTTTATCATCCCACGCCAACATCGCCCACTTCACACCAACTCTATACGAATGTATTAAACCCTTCTAGTGCTTTAAGTTATCCAACCAGTTCTTGGCACAATGGTACTGCAGCTGAATATAGTTTATACCAGAATCCTGCAGCTGCGGCTTATGCCTATCAGACAGAGTACATACCATTGGTTTCGGAAATTGGGTAAGTACCGAAAATAGTGCTAATCAACAATGTGTGTCTTAATAACATGTAGTTTAGTTATCAATGATTTTTTATCCATTACCAACAATTCAGCACATATGCGCCAACACCCTTAGAACCAGTAGAAATAACAAAATCAATGGACGCTGCAGCTCAAGACACTTTATACCGTAATCCAGAGGAACCTTCAACGGTATTAACTTTAGAATGCAATAATCTTAAATCAGATGCTACAACGCTCGTCCACGAAAACTCTGTTAAGATGGAATCTTTAGTAACAAACAATGGCCAATCAATGAATAGAGTATCCTCGACCGATGTCAATACATCAGTAGCGGTAACAGCAAATGTGACTGCTGCATCTGCAACCTCTGGCAATTGGACGCCCTTAACACCACCTCAAAGCACTCTACAATAGTATTTAAAATAATAAGTTTGCTTTGTATTAATTAATTACTTAATTTAGTCTGTCGTAAACATAAAAGCCTTAAGATGCAAATGATGTGAAAAATCTAGAAACAGAACAAAATAAATAATTCAATTGCATTCTGAAATATTTCAAATAGACATCCTACTGAGCCTCCTTCTGAGTTTAAAAATTTTAAATATAATAAATTTAATTAGTTTTAATAGTTTTAATTTTTTAGTTATTTAATCAAATAATAAAACAAATATTTGTTGTAAACTTATTTATTAGTATTTGTTATTTGAAAGAATCTAGTTTTTTCAACGTTAATTTTTTGTTAATATTCAAAATCCATTGAAAATATTTCAAAAATCATATGAATATGCAATTTCAGTAGGTTATAAGAAAGCTTTTGAGAAGAAAACTTTTTTAATTAGCTCTTGTAATGCAACATTTATGTAGTTTTTGTATGCTATGGTGAGTAATTTTTTGTATATATCTCAATGTTTTTTTATTTATTTGCATAACCAGTTAAAACAAAGACTTAACCAGAGAACATTGAATTTCCGAGTCGCAATTTTAAAGTTATGATCTCAAAATTTGACACAGATAAATATTTTATCACAAAGACTAAGCCCGTTGATCGGTTCATTATTTCACCTCGCTTAAATCTAATTTAATGAAATTTAACATTTCTAACTTTTGTTTATCTAATCGGCACAATATTTCACCAACCTCCATACAAATGCCCTCCCTAAATAATGGTTAAACACATATGTGGTAGGTGAGGTCGCAATTTTATATACATTTTCACATGTTGATATTTTGATGGAAGAATGAAGGCTGTCATGTTTGGTCCATTATTCCACTACCTCCCATACAATGACACTCTAGAAGAAGGTTATAACTGCTTAAACATATCAAATAGGTTCGCAATTTTAGAAATATTTTGGTAAAATTTTGTCCAAATTGGCGTAAAAACAAAACCTATTAGAAATGAATTGGAACAGGCCTTTACTTCACTTTCATACAGTGGTGTAAGGTGTCATTTAGTCGGACCTGACAGACTAAAGTACCCTTTAGTTACTTTTTTTTTTTTTGTTATATGTATTTATGTTGACCAAATATTCTGCTACTTTTGGTTGAAATACAAATTACACACATATTACATAAACAAAAGCTCAATCAGAAGAATTATAAATATTTACATATGAAAAGTGCTTGATTATACGTAAGCAAAGTAATGTTTTGTGTTGGTGTTACATAATTTATCACTCATACGTATTATGCTCAAATCTAGAATTGAGCTAAGATATTTCTAATATCACACACACACTTGATATTTACACTTTAACTATAGGGATAATAAATTTCGTTTGAACTAACAGGATATTCTTTTTCGAAGCCTGCTAATTTACATTTTCTCTCTGCGCATACAAACGTAGAGAGTACATTTAAAAGCTTTTAGGTTTAAAACAAAAAATCAGTTTCTCTTAAAAAATTAACATACTCCCACTAAAAATAAAAATATTACAAAAATATAGGTATTATTATACATGGAAGTCTTTATATGATTTTTTTTTCAACATGCCATAAATGTTAAATTATCTTAGCGATTAATCTTTTGTTTTTACTTTTTTACACAAACACTTAAATACATAACAACGGATAAATATCATATATAGTTGTAGTGTAAGTATATGACACAAATGGGCTTTGAATATAATAAATAAATATTTAAATATTTATTTGTATCAAACTCTTTTAATAGAAAATGTTAAGCTTCTCATAGAGAATCCTTTGCGCTAAAAATGTATTAATGTGTGTATATGAATCATGGGTTTGTTTTAAGGCAAAATTTCGTACGTTTATAGTATAAGCGTTTGGTTTAGGGGGTGTCCTTGTCATTGTATCAAGTTGAAAAATTGACTTTTTCTCTTGGTTAGTATTTTTTAAGGGTACCAATTAAATGCATAATATGTTTTATACACAAAAAGACATTCTTTTGTTTATTTAATTTTTTTTGGTTATCGCCTCTGACCGTTTTACGTTGTAAAACTCATTTTATTAATTTTACTTAATGTAATTGTGAAAAGTTATTGCCCTTTTGAATTGTTATTATTAAGTCGAAAACTTTGCACAATGAACTAAGTATTTATTTATATTTATAAGTTCAAAATTATTTTATTTTTGCTAATTGGCCTATTTTGCAAAAATAACTTTCCCAAATAGAATGCAAATCTGCCAAACATTCTTAGAATCTAAACAAAACATTTTTCAAGAGTTGAAGAACACAAAGTGCTACCGAATTTTCCAGTTTTAAAATAAAGTTTTATTTTATTTATTTCAACAAAGTGAGTACTGCGAAAAAAAATCCCTTCATAGCTGAAGAGGATATAATGTTCGTCCGTCCTTCCTTGTAAACCTTGTAATCAAACTATAGGTTGCAATTTTCAAGATATCGCAGTGGCATTTGACATACATTATTATTTTATTTTTGTCGTAGATTATGTAGATTAAACTTAAGTGTTATAAGCGGTCCTTTATTGCACCAAGTCCCTACATATATATGTATTCTAATGAAATTTAACACATATAAGTTTCCGATAGATTTTAATGAATGTGCCAAATTTCATTTCAATCGGTCTCGCATAGCCCCCATACACAATTTTTCTAAAAATTTGGAATCTAAACGTGTAAAACTGTTTCGTAGTACATTGTGGTTTAGGGTAAAATGTGGTTGGTATTGGCCGACTATAGCACTCTCACTTGTTTTTTCTACTTTTGACGATGGGTATATAAATTTGTAAATAAAAAATATGAGCACAAATAATCACAATTGTATATCCCCATGGAGCAGTAAAATCATTTAACTTGATTTGGTTTTATATGTTTGTATGTAAATATTTTTCTACTCATCTCCGTGTAAAATCGTTTATAAAATATGGAAAAATAATGGATTCATTCATGTTTTCTAAACAATTTTTTTGCTTGTACTTATTTAAACGTCGTCAAATAAACAGCTTTTTCTGTTAAAATTTTCAGAGCTTTTCGTTTGTGAAAGCTGTTAGTTGATACAATGTAAACTAAAAAACTCAGGCATAAATATTATAAAAATAAAAAGAGTGGAATTTAAATTATTAATAATATTAAATTATATATATTAATATTATTAATGGATTACTTTACGTTACACATACTGAAAAATATAAATTATACTACAAGTAGCAATTTTTATAACAACTTTCTCCACGTTTGTTTTTTCTTTACTAATCCCAATTATTTTACAATTTCTCATTTCGGACACTCTCTTAAGTAGAAAAAAAGAAAGACACTCAAAAACCGAGTGAGTGAAAATCTCTTAAAAGAGGTAAATTTTTGGAATTTTATTTTAGTCCTTAATGACTCGGCTCGCTGTAAAAATGTGATTACTTATCATTTTGTCGTGTCGTGCAAATAAAATTTGTTGTATTTCAATTTGTAGCGGTTTCTAATTTTGTTTGTTTATTAATTAAACTTTAAAATAGTAATTAAAATATAATTTATATAAAGCACCACAACCACTACAACAACTGCAAAAGTAAAGTTATAAATTAATCATTATGATAAAAATTGAAAATTTGTTGAAAACTAAATACTAAAAAATTGGTTTAAAGTATAATTTTTATATCGTATGCCAGTAGCTATATTAAATAAAAACTGTGATATAACAATTTTTAGTGTGTGTACTCATACGTATGTATGTACGTATGTATGTCTATTTGTATGTATGGACATTTAGTCAATAAAAACTGCGTTTTCTTAAATACAAAAGTTTTCCAGTTTTTAAGATTTTCTTGGAATTAAACAGAACTTAAAGAAGTTTGTTGTGTAAAAAGATTAACAAAGTAAGTTATTACATTTTTATTATTTGCCAAATCACTGCAAATTTATTAAGATTCGTTGCATTTCTTCCCACTACACATATATGTACATATGAACATACATATTTCTACGAAGTTATTCAAAAATATTGGTAACCAAGGTGAAATTAATGTTTCACAATAATACATTCAGTTCCAAAAATGTGCATTTTATTAAAGATTGTTCGGAAAATACAGATATAAATAATTAAAAAAAATTCATAACATTAATGTACAACATACACAGTTTAGTTAATGAAGTGTCAAATAACAATAATATACAAATGTAGAATATTTTTAAAAAAATTGTGTACATAAAAGGTAAACGCATTAAAATCCTTTTACACACAAGTATATATGTAAATATATTAGTTTTTTTAACAATAAATTATCGTATAATTTTATAGTTGTTTATATATACATACATGTATTTATATGTTTGTATGTAAGTTTCTACCTCGCAAACATTTTTGTTGCGTAGATTCTAGCCTTCTAGAAGTGTAAATAAACTATTGAAGTCTTTGTGAGAATATCTCACTTTCAGAAAGAAAATATGTGATTTATATGAATTCTTTATATTATACAACAAGAAGAAAACAAAAAAAAATATATATATATTTAAAACCATTTTAGCAGAAAAGAAATCACATACCAATCTGTCATAAAAATTGGTTTAAACTACATTTGAATTAGGTCAAATGGTCAACAATTTTGTATTACAAATGTTTGAGGGGTGTATAATTTTCAAAACATATGTATGTATGTATGTATGTATGTATGT
>JACGTJ010019490.1:212-11119 GCA_014858695.1 Chrysomya rufifacies | reverse complement strand
CATTGCCCGTGAAATACTTGATCACAGATAGAAAGTAGTTAGATGCTTGAGCAGTTCAATTAAGTTCCATTTCCCACCTGCCAGATTTCAATAGGTATTTTTTATGATTCTTATACCATGTATGTTTTTATTAAATAAATTTAATTCTTTTTAAATTGTTACTTTTATATTTTCCTTTTTTATTTGTTGTTTTTGTTTCTTTTTGTTTTTACTAATTTATAAGCATATTATAAATAAAAGAAAAATTTCTAAATTAAAATAATCCTTTGTTTTGTTTTTTTCATTATTAATTATGAAATATTAATTTTTTTTTTCTTGAAAGCCTTTTTTTTCAATAAATTCAAAATACATTTAAATACGATAAATAAATAATTACTAAAATGCAAAAGATTTTACAAATTTTTATATGTAATGAAAAAGAAAAACTGATTAATAAAAGGCTTTCAAATGCTGGTATAAGAAAGGAAACGACGGAATGGTTTTTGTTGTTGTTGTTGTTGTTGGTTGTTTAAAGACTTTTAGGAGTCTTTTTGGTAGCATGAAGAAATTATAAATTTAAACTAAATTAAGAGAAAACTTAAAACAATTAAAGTTAAATTAGAGACACCAAACAGATACACACAGTACTTAATTATATAACTTATTAAAAACTAGTATGTATTTTAAGCAAAGAAAACCAAAATGTACAACAACTCATTAAAGGCTCGATATTAGTTGCATTTTCTTCAACTTAAAAAAAGAAACGTAATTGTAGTATAAAACAGGCTAGTATATAGTCCGACAATTTGGCCATATTTTATAAGTTGTGTTGTTTGTATTGGTAAAACTTTATCCATCTCGTTTTCATACAATTATAGATGTTTTTGCTTGTGTTAAATTGTTGATGTATTAACTCTAATGTCTATTTGACATGATCCAATGTTTTTAAGTTTTATATACCACAGTCTTTCAAATAATTATAATTTTTTGTTTTGTTTATTTAGCTTCTTATAAATTCTATTTAAAGATCCGTACGTGGTGTGTGTTCTTCTGTGGGTGTGGGAGTTTCTTCTGATACTTGTTCTTCTGTTGGTTTTTCTGTTGCTGGTATTTCAACTTGTTCCTCTTCGTTTTGGGCATTTTCACTGCCTGAACCTGATTCTGTTGCTTCACCGTCTTTGTTCTTTTCTTCTTCACCCTCTACCTTTTCCTTCTTCTTCTTGTCTTTCTTGGCTGGTTTAGTTTTTGGTTTCCAAATTTTAATTTTGTTCACCAAATACTTGACTTCACGGTCGAGCAAACCCATTTTGTCGGTAATATCTTTAACGGTCAATCTAACTTCTTCATAACGCTTGAGTTTATTTTGAGCTTGAGTCTCAACCTTTTTCCATTCAATAGTTTCTGAGATAACTTTTGAAAGGCCATCGATTTCTACTTGTGTAAAAACATCCTTTTCAGGATTTGTGTCCTTGGTTAGATTTTTAGCAGATTCAAAGAACTTTTGGGCTCCTTCAATCATGCCATCTAAAGCCTTTAAAGCATCTGGTCTCTCCTCGTGTTCCCAGTGACGAGACAAAAATACATTTGTCAATTTCTTCAAGTCGTCTAATTTCTTTTCGTAAATATCAGGTGTGGGGTTTTCAATATCTTCGTATAACCATTCGGAAATTTCGGAACATTGTGTTAAAATCTTTTCCTTTTCAACTTCAGTCAAACAATTAGCATATTCCTCTTCTTGCAACTTTTGTTGCATATCAATAATGTGAGTTTCTAAAGCATTGAATGAAGATTCCAAACGATTTCTGAAATGTTCGGCCTTGTTGATTGCATCTAATTTCTTTACAGATTGCTCATAAGATTTACCAGAAATTGGTGGTGAAAATTGCAAAGTAATAACATGATCTACTGGTTCTTTAACGGTAACAATTTTTACGGTTTCATTCTTTTTAGCAGCTTCTTTTTGCTCATCAGTTTTGGCATTTTCACCTTCTGTCTTTTCTGCATCCTTAGAGGTTTCTTTAGCGTTTTCTTCAGTTTTGGCTTCTTCGCCTTCAGGGGCTGAACCGCTGCCCTCTTGTTGTTCCTCCTTTTTGTCTTCTTTGTCCTTGGAGAATAGTTTACTAATAGTACTACCCAACTTAGCTAAAGTGCCTTCGTCTTCTTCCTCAGTTTCAATCTTTTGTTTGTCGTATACATACTCTACGGATGTGCAACGGAAAATGCCAGAATCATCTAAAGCAAAGTATGCTTTAATGCCCTTGGAATCAACAGATTCATTCTTAGTAGCTTCCAAAAGTTCCTTAATCCTTTGTAATTCAACCCGGGAAATGTTTAGGCCTCCAATGTAAGACTGTTCTTCAGGACTTAAGTGATTTAAGTCACCATAATGAACATAGAAATCAAAATCTTCGTTATGTTTGTTGAAGGTGATAACCTTCTTTTGGGGATAGGAATTCATTAGACCAAACAAAACACGTTTTACTTGTCTGACTTCAGCACCCTCTCCGGGATCACGGTTGAAGGTGACATGAATGGGCAATACTACAGCATCTTTAACAATGAATTTCTTAACCTTGAAACCAGTAGCTAAATCGGCAGCTTTGTAAACAGCACCAATGGCAGCAGCTTCATCAGCATTAATATTTTTGCCCAAATCTTGTTTAATATATTGCTTAATGGTTTCTTGAACTTTGGGAACACGAGTACCACCACCAAACATAATAACTTGACTAACAACATCCAAAGTCAAACCTGAATTGGCTAAAGCTTGTTCTAAAGGTTTAATAACACGAGGCCACAAATCAGAACATATTTCTTCCAATTTCTCACGTGTAACCTGCAATCTGAAATCATGATCTTCCAAAAGATTTTCAATTTGTGCAAAATGATCACTGTTAGCAGACAAAACATTCTTCAAACGACCAGCTTCCTTAAACAATTTAGCCAAAGCTTTAGGCGATTTAGTAACGTCAGTGGTAGTCTTTTTCATGGCATTAAATTCAGCAGCCAAATAGTCACGCAATCTCAATTGTATTTCCAAACCACCCAAAGTACGGTCATAACCAACACCCAATACCTGTACAACAGGATTTGTTTCTTTAGTATGTTTATCCTTAACCAATTGGTAGCTAACCAAAGCACTCGAAGTGTGACTGGCACCCATATCATAGAATATATAGTATTGGGTAGTTTCATTAATGCCCGAAGGATGGAATACACCATAGTTTAGAGCTACAGCAGCATAATCGTTTATCAATTGCAAAACTTTAATATTGGCCAATTGAGCGGCAGTGAGTAAAGCTTCACGTTCAGCTTGACCAAAATAACCGGGTACAGTTAGTACGGTCTCGGTAATGACTTGATTGGTAGCTTCTTGTGCGTATTCCTTAGCTTTGACTAGGATTTGTGCAATCAATTCTTCAACAGTGAATTGTTCTGTTTCACTCTTTTTGAAGACCACAGTATTACGTTCGGGATCACCGATAATGTCATAGTAGGGGAAACGTTTTCTGCAAAAAAGAAAAAACCCATTTAATACTTTTCTCTAATAAAATAATAACGTATGCAGATTTTAGTTAAAAGCTAACGAAACTTAAAATTCAAAACATTTTGTTTTTTTTTTCTTATAATAGTAACTAAAATTGTTAAAACTAATATGTACACGAAGAAAATGTGAACGGTGAATATAAAAATTGTCATTTTTTAATTTCGAAGAAAAATGTACAGAACACACAGAATCGGAACAATAAATGTTGCCAAAATAAAAGAAATGTTAACACGTTGATTTGCTAAACAGGCTAAGTCAAATCTAGTAGATTACTTGGTTAAGTTAAGGAAGGCTGATGTCACGAAGAAGTAACATCTCCACTTGGAAATAAAAAAGAAGGAATATAAAGGAATAAGAAAAAGACAAGTAAAAAGAAATTAAAGAATGGTATCATCATGTGTATGAAGGAAGTAAGCAAGAACTAAACGGAATTTGAGGCTCTGTCAGTTATTTTCGAAAAGCCAATGCAATTCTAGTACAAATTCTCTAATTTCATCAAGATTTATTTCAAACATTCTATCGTGTTCGTCTAGGAATTGGCACACAAACCACACATACAATACATATCCAATGGATGCGAGCTCATCGACCTCCTCACAACACCCACATGAGTCTGAGGCACTTATGTTCCACTTCGTTTTAATTGCACCTACCGCGTAATGACCCGTCATGTCAACTTTAACTTTCGTTAAACTCCTTCTATCAATACTTAGGAGGATCTTTGATTTAGCATTGCAAGAACTAGGTTTATGAGAATTTGGTTTATAATAAGTTTAATGCTTTACCCAAAATTAAGGATCTGAACAAAAAAAATATGTTATTCTAGGTCTGGATCAGAAAATGTTAACTATTATCTTTGGCCTTTTTCTGTTTTCTGAAAACAATCAAAAAGTGTAAATATAAATTATTATTTTTTTCCAGAATTCTAAAATAGTTTAATATATTATTTTAAAAATCTTGAAAACAATAGATAAGATATTTGAAATTTGCTTCGTCATATTTATGTTTTGTTTAGGTTTTTTATTAATACATAGATATACAAGTTATTTTTAGATTTTTTTTAAAGTATTTTAGAGAGAACCAAAATATTGTTGATAATCCATGAGAAGAATATGAACCATGGCTCTGAACAGACCAGAATGACATTTATTTGTTTAGAACCTATATTCCTTATAGGAACTAAAGGAACGTATATATGAGGAGATTAACAAATGTATTAATCAATAACTGGGATTGTTTGTAAATAAAGCAATAAAGGCAATCTTTAAGATCCTAATTTTTTATCATAAAGTGTAACTTGTGATAAAATTTAAAAATTAGTGTATAAAAACTGATGTTTAATCGACTTTAATTACAAGTTTGCAGATTTTAAGGGGATTTCAGAATATAATATTCTTTTTTCAATCGATTTTGGTTTTATTCGAAATTAAACAAACCTTCTATAAGAGATATTAGGTCAACTTAAAACCTTACCAGAACCTGAAATATATACAAAGTTTATTACAATATTCCTTAGCAATATTATGATATAAAATATAGTTGAGATATAAACATGTTAAGATTATTCTCATTAAGCAATTGAGTTGGAAAAACTTATACCCATTTTTTAGATATTGAAATTTGACGAATATTTAAATGAACTATAGATTGTATGATTATACATACTTTATTGTGTATCGGACAGATACCTTTTTTACAGTAATTCTAATATGGGACAATATTTTTTTTACAAGATTGTAGGAAACTGACTCTATGAAAATATACAAAGGAATGAACATTAAACAGGACTTATAATACAAATACATTAAAAGAAAAAGGAAAAACGACTGCAAATTTTTGAATGCATTCCTTTCGTTAATTTAAAGAAATTTGTTTTCAAATATACCTGCAAATCATAAAAATAATCTATCTATTGGTTCAATAATTTCAGTTGTTAAACAATTTGCAATAAATATTTTCAATAAGATCGAATTTTAAAACAAATTTAAATTGCCTACTACTAGTACACTAACTCTCTACCAATAATACAATTTACATATTTTATGTCAACTATAAAGAACAACAAATATTTTGAAAGTTACTATTTGTTAAACTATTCTACTTTCTAAAATATTCTATCATTAAAACAACTAATAAAAGAAACTGCCAAAATAAATGCTTTGTAATAATAAAAAAGTTACGTATTAAATTTTAGAACATGTTCTTCAAATGTCCTTTAACATAATAACTCCTGAACAAAACACATTTTACCAACAAAATTAAGTATTAATTTAGAAATGCTAGCTAGTTGTAGCGTATAATAGCATTAAAAACATTTATCTCAGATATATTTGCATATAAAACACCCCCTTATTTTAATAATTCTACTAAAAGCTATAGATGGTAAATTAGCAATTTGAAATATCCATATTAAACAAAAAATTTTATCAAATTTTCATATTAAGCAAAAAATTTGATATAATCTAAGCAATATAAAAAATGTAACTTTCAAAGGGGTTTGTTTTAAATATTTCTATAGTACAATTATTTTTTGCACTGCTTCCTTTTTAAAAAATAAATATCCTACAAACAACAACAATTTTTCATAAATACTCAATAGTGTTTATAAAGAAATATATAAAACTAATCAATTAATTGTACACGTAAGCGTCCAACTGATAAAATCAATTTAACATTCACCGCTTAACATAAACATTTACGCACACTTACCTATACAAATCGACTATAGGATTATCAATAGTTTTACCCAAAAGATCTAATAAATAACTGTAGGCGGCTTTTGGTTCTTTAATGCCTACAGTAACGGCATCATCGCCAAAAGTTCTAACACCATCACGGAATGCTAAAGTTACTGGAGTTTTACGTTTCGATTCACGATTCAAAGCAATTTCCATAGGTACACCAGGTGAAACAATACCAACTTTCATCCATTCGGAACCCAAATCTACGGACATGACAGCAGCAGATTCAACGCCACGTATTTGAGAGGCAGTCATTAAAAGAAGGCAGCCTATTGTGGCCAGAGACCACAGTGACGTGGTCTTTTGTGTTACCATTTTCTTTATATTAACTGAAATTATAAGACATAATAATATAACATTTTTGCTATAATGTTTTCAATACAACATAATTTTCTAATTAACTTTATTAATATTTAAGGTTATTTAGCCGGATGAGTGAAAACAAAAAAAAACTTTCTCTTTCCATATGTTTTTCACATATTTTTACTGATATCTCAATTAAACTTACCTTTATCCCACTAGAGTAATTAAAGTTTTAAATGTTTTTAATTAAATAAATGCAAAATATGTTTTTTATACGTTTTTGTTTAATATTTCTAGAATCTTGTGCAGTTGAGGAAAATTGTGCTGTGCCAACAACAACTTAATTAACTGACGTGTTCATTATACCTTTTTCGTTATCTGTTTTGTTTTGACATTCGTACAGCTGTGCAAAAATACATCACTACGTTTGTTTACATTTTCTACTTCTTTTTTTCAGCGAAGCTATGATATTCACATTAAGATGATAACTTGTAATTAATAAATAACCGTTCGTGGGTATATTTAGTTATTCGATTTATTTGAAACCAGCGAATGTTTGAATCGAGAATTCTTTTTATAAAAATAAGAGTTTAAATTAACTTTATGTGACGGTTCCATTTTTAAATATTCTCTTTCTGATGCTGTTAACTTTTCTGAAAGTTAAGAAAACTTTTGTATTTTCGCCTTCTCCTTCAAACCATATATTCTATTAGAGCTTACCCAGAAAAAATGTTTCTACGATTTTGCTTTTTTAGTAACTTATTTGTAATGTAGAACAGCATTCGATTAAATCAGCGCATACTATATTTAACTAAAAATGTTTACTGGTTATTTTCCAGGCACCGTATGATTTTGAGGACACTTGGCTAGAATAGTAATAATGAATAATTAGTGAGTTAAATCAATTAAATAATTTTTAATTCAAAACAAGAGTCAATTTTAGACATTTTTTTATAATATGTACATATCTTATAAAAAAGAAAGTTTTATTAAAAATTTTAGTTATGTTGAAAAGAAATTTATATTTTGAAGAAAAATCGAGAAAAGGAGTTATTAACTGAAAACCATTATAAATGGCTTTTATTCTTACATGTGAAAATATAATTATATTTTATATAAAAATAATGACAACAATTGAAATATTTAAATGTTAAAATTAAATGACAGTTATTTAAATGAATATCTAAAACAGGATACACTAAAAGCCAAGGGTAGTGTTAAAAGCCCAGCTGATTATTATTTTTTTCGGATATTCAAACTCTACATAAAAGACGAAACTTATTTTGCATTAATCTATAATAATAAAAATATAAAATGTATTTTTTTGACATAAAACTTAAGTCAGTTCGAAAATAATTGTGTTGTGAAATCCGGAATGAAAATAATAACAGAAATATTTTTTTCTTCTTCTTTTTCGACATTAGTAACTCATGAATGTAATATTTGATAACGGCGCTTACTTAATCAAAAATAATGCTTTAAAGTGGGAACTCTCCATATAAAAATTATACCTTATGCAAAGCAAGTTTGCTCCGTTGTTAAGCTCCGTTTTTTAATGGATATACCAAGGGTTCTCACAAAATACAGCTTTACTTCCCACATTGTGATTACGACCGACTACAACATTCAATAGTTCAACTACAAGATTTTAGTTCCAGTTCAGAGTAGTTTCGTTATAGTTCGGTTCTATTTCCCTTGTAGTTTAGTTCAAGTTCATTTCAAGTTCAGTTGTAGATCAGTACTAGTTTAGTTCTAGTTCAGTTAACTTCTGGTTTAATTCTTGTTCAGTTTCTGTTTTATCTTGGTTCTAGTTATGTTCTGCACCAGTTCAGTTCAAGATCCTTTGTAGTTTCGTTCTAGTTCAGTTCTAGTTTACCCTCTCATTAAATGTAGAGCCATCAGTGAACACATCAATTAAATGCGCTTGCTCTGGCGATTCGCCCGATATGTACACAGCAAAGTTTCCGAGAAGTACACACAGAATTTGTAGCGATTTCCTTGTCCATGATATCCACCGGTAACCATCCCAACGTTGTTAGTTATGATTCAGTGGGAGTTGTAGTTAGCGCATCTGTTATCAGAAGTGCTGAGTGGAAAAATCTACCATTGCTGGCCACCAGACAACTGCTCTATACATAAGTATGGATTTAACAGCTATGTCGAAGATCCATTTCGTGTTTCTGGGGTTTAAACACCAGGATTTATCAATGCCCTTCCTACATAAATAGAGTGCTATGCTAGCCTTGGAAGCTCTGGCCTTGACGTTTGGAAGCCATGACAATTTGGAGTCCTGGATAATACCTAGATACTTCGCGAAAGCTTCTGTTCAATGCCATTTAGTCTAGGGAGTACAAAATTGTGAACCTTGTGTTTTCTGGTGTACAAGGTCAGTTTTCCCCGGATTTACACTAAGTCCACTGGAATTGCTCCTCTAATATAAGAAACTTAGAGAATATTGACTACGGTTAGATATAGTATCCAGAAATTTTCCAGATACAACAACGGCCACATCGTCTGTAAATGCGACGCATTTCACTTTCATTAGATCCATTTCCTGAAGCAATGTATGTGATGTATATATAAGTAGTCAAATCCCGCTAGAAATAGACAGACAAAAAAGGTGTACCCAGAAAAACCACTTAGCTGTTTTTATCAAAAATTCTACGCATTTTTCGAAAATACCATTTACACCTGCACTAATATATATACCAGTTCTTGATTTTCGGTAAAAAAAGAACAAGTTATAAATATTTGATACGCACGATCATTAGGCCCTATTTATTTTGTTTAAAAGTTTCCTTTACGTATTATTAGTGTTGAATTCAAAATTCATCGTTGTACGTTCCACATTTTTATGTTAATTTCAATAAAATGCTTCAAAATAGCCCATTTTTATGAGTTTGTGGGGCACAACTTCGTTATTTATGAACTAATTCTGCCAATTTTACCAAAGAATCTTACATAAGAGAAATATTTGTGGAAAATTCTATCTGAACAGACCAGAATGTCGAAAAATTGTTAAGGCCCTTTACTCCTTATAAATCTAAATTCTTGTGAGCAAGGTAAAGGAAATATATCTCATATAGAGTCTGGATTAAGAGCTAATAGAATCTCCTTACGAATCTATGATTTTATAGTATAAATAAATAAATAATAACGTCAATTATTATGCCGACTCATAGTTTGTATTTTAACGTCTAAATATCAACCAAAGAAAAAATGTTAATATGAGTGTAAAAACCGAAAGTATAAAGCAGATAATATTCAGGGGTTAATAAAGGTTTTTAACCTGTTTCATGGTAGTAAATATAACAACAAAAAATTTGCCAATATCAATAATATTCACATGTGCGACTGTATGTAATGTACATACATACATATGTATGTATGTATTTCACACATTTTATTTTATTTAATTGAAACAAACAATTGACAATGTAACAAAGTAAAGTAAAAATATTATTTATATGAGTATACATTTAGTATTATATACAGAATCTTGTATGTAAGTGTGTATGTATATTTTGACCAAAGATAAATATTTTTATTGATATTGTTGATTGTGTATACTGAGAGATGGAGAGAGAGTATCTACTTTATTAAACTCTACTAAATACCCCCCCCTTTTGACGGTTAATGACATTTTATGACAAAATTAATAGAATACAATTACAACAAAGTCAAAATTTAAATTTTCTAAGCAAATTTAAGGTTATCAAAATAAGTATACAAAATATTTGCTTCATTTGGTACGCATTGCACGTAACCTTTTATTGACCTTTATCACAGAAATTATGGAAGCATCGAAAGACTAGTTCTAAGCATCTTTCTGTTTTATATAATAGGTTTAATATATATTATCAAGTTATAATGAATCCCTTTAAATTAAGAACAAATATGTTGTTTTACATGAAATACATTTATGGATTAGAAAACACTGTATATATTAGTTTGTCATTCCGTTTGTAATTTCTACATTTTTCATCCGACACGCCAAAAAGTATATTTTTGGGGTCTCTCGAAAAATGCATGCCCGTCGTTTGGTATATCGTTTATGAAGACCTCCGATTATATCATTCCTTAAATGTTTAAATATTTCACAATCTTTTCACTATTACTATATGTACTATGGACTTGAACCCTTCATAAATCAATGCATTTTTTCTTAGATTTTCTTTTTTAAAATTTCCAAATCGGTTAATAAATAGTCCAAAGCACGATAAATAGTTGAAAGCACGATAGAGGTCGTACCGTATGTGCTAGGAAGACCAAATTTGGCACAAATATTTCTCATGTATAAGGTGTGTATTGAAAATGGGCAGAATTGGATTATAAAT